>JAMKCH010054771.1:0-151623 GCA_023653785.1 Ophioderma brevispina | reverse complement strand
AAACATATTTCTGATAACATTGAAGCAAACCCAGGTTTTTTCTGCGGCCCTAGCTTTCGTGAAAATTTCTTCGGCGCATTTATTTTCATTCTGCACACATTTAGGTAAATAATGAAATCTGATGAAATAATGAAAAGTGAAAATTGAAAAAGTCACATCAACCAGGGATAAAAAGTAACGATAAACTCGGAATTGACTTTCATGGGCCTAAAAAGAGTTCAGCAAATTGGGATTTTTCAAATTGTCTAATTATGCATTTTATGTTGATAGAGGATTTAAGTGAAAAAAAATATAAAGGGGCATTAACCCTGGTCTACGTGAGCCATTTTTGTGACAACACACCCGAGGGGTGACCACCGGCCACCCCCTTTGATTTTCCGTCTTGAACAGCCGATTCCTATTTGGTACAGCTTGGTACCTCAGGATAGCTTAGAGTTTTCTCTTTCTGCTGGTATAAAAATAAGTACAAATATTCCCATTGTGACGTCAGTATGACGTCACACGCATAAGTCAATAAATGTATGAAAATATTGATTATAGGCCTAGAGTGGAAAATAATATTTTGCAATTTTACTGACTCAAAAACATTATTTCCTTAAAACGATATGAAACTAGTCATTTCCCATCGTGTAGAGCCACAAACCGCATGAAAATCGGGTATTTCTATTTTGTAGTGAAACATTGAATTTTCCCCTATTCTACATTGTGTACTATGGACAACTTGCTGACATGCGAACTTTATGACGTCATTGTGGCGTAATGCTAGGCATGTTGGTACTCTTTTGGTATTAATGGAAAAACGAGGCCCATAGCTATGGACCATAATGTACCAAAGTCAAGCACCTGTGATATTCCTGCGACATACTGTGTTGGTACTTCTCTGCCCCATAATCCCCCATCACTTTGCGATACTTTCTCTACCCCGATGGGTGTTTGCTTTTGCATCAAAAGGAGTGTAAATAATTTGGCACCGGAAAAGGGGGATTTTAGAATGGGGCAAAAAAAAATAGAAGTGGCACCCCCTTCGCTAGACGAGAGTTAATAAATTCCTTTATAGAGTTTACTTTCAAATTGAGTTATGTGCAGAGCGTGGAAGAGTGTTGCAAAATACGCATTTCAACCTTTGTTTCACGCCTGTAGCATGTTCGGTTCCAAAATTATGGAATTTCCGGAAATTCCCGACTTTTTTTCGGAAATTTGAAATTATTTTTTAGGTGAAAATGGTAGAACTGCGACTCATTTAGGTACAATTTATAGCAATATTGTTGATCCAAAAATCAAGAAAACATTAAATAAGATTATTGTTTTGAAAATTGCACAAAAACTAAATTTGGATTGTTTCAAAAATGGGCAAAATTGTCAAACTCTCAATCTCTATGTGTCTTCCTACTAAAGCAGGCGACACAAAAAGCAGGAATCAAATTCTACATTTCTTTTTTAAACAATTTATTAAAAATAAAAGGGAAACACGATACAAAATTACTGTCAAAACGCTAGTTAGTATGTACTGAAAATTTTAGTGCATTAGGGACTGCTTCAAAACGCAACCACCGGTTGCTTACCGGTTTCGCCCGGTTCTTCCAGGTTCGAACAGGTTTCCATTGTTGCAAGCAATTAAACAAGGTTGCGCCGCCATGAACCGCAAGCCAACCGACGGGTGAGTTTTGGAGCCGCCCCTTACCAAGAGATCAAAAGAACTATAAACAGATGTGATGACAAAAAAACAAACAAAATTATCCAGACGATATGAGAGAAACCAGAGCATCAATGACGCAGTAGCCTATAATATGATGCCATTCAAAGACAACAACAACATCCTTTAAAGTACCTTTATATATTATTTACAATAGAAAATTGCACATTAATACAATTTTGTTTATGATATAACCAAACCTGGAAAGGGTGATCACTTTATTAAAATACACAGAAGTAACGTGAAAGCGCCACCAATACTTGCATGACAGGTCCCCTTTAAAAATGGGATTTTTGGGGAATCCCATGCTGGCATCACATGACATTATTGAGGTGAAATGTCCCAAAACTGGTGCATTGTGGGATGAACTCAATACACTCTGAGATAGCAGTGTGTTTGCTGGTTGGAGTGAGAGAATTTGGGCTGTTTCAAGTTAACACAGTGCAAGGTTAAAGGGAGCCAAACACATGTTGCTTATTGTCGTCATTAAAGACACTATCAGTGATTTATCCGAAAGAGTCAAAATATTTGAAATTTGCAGGAATAGCTTAAAAGTGAAAAATAAGCCTGTAGAATTCTCATATGTTACCTTTTCCAACTGAAGAATTGATTGAAACGAAAACGACAGTTTTCAATGATACGAATCTCCATTCAATTACGTGTAATAGTAAGTGTCCGAACGGACACTAATGACTAAAACATCCGATTTTGTCCATGTTAGGTTGCTTTTGGTCGTATTTGCAGGGTATGTTAGGATACCTACACTTGTTACTGACATGCAAAAATCTGATTTTTGATGATTTTTTTCGATTTTCTGATCTAGCAAATCTCTGGTAGTGCCTTTAAGTTGCACTTCATATGACACTGCTAATGATTTAAATACCACCTAGGGTCAGAGCCTGGCCATACAAGGACACGTTCTATGCATTATAAAGTTTACCCTGGTTTGCAAGCAAACATATTATTAGTTCAGTATACTTTGGTAAATGTGAGAAGTAGAATGAAGTGCAGTGGAAAAATCCTTCTTTTGATTATGGAAAAGAACTTTCCATAAATAAAAAAGCAAACAAATGAAACTGGCTAATAAGATAATAGCCTGATAAAGGAATATCAAGTAGGCCTAATGCATGTTATATTTAGGTCAAAATGAATGAAAAATAACATCTTTAAGAAATTATTTAAAACTTAGTTTAACTTTTTATATCAATAACAGGTTCTTCACAATAAAAAAAAAAAACTTCAATTTTAGTTAAAATTTATGTACTTGTGAGTGACTTGTTTGAGACAGATTATTTCATGTAAGTAGCTTTGAGGTAAGCATTTGGAGTTATAATGTAGCTAGCCTACTTGACTTTTTCAAACAATGCATGCTACAGAACAGGAAAATAATAAACTTTTGATCATGTTAATAACAGCTCTCAATATAATACATTTTCCTGTAAAATGTGATTGATTCCACAAAGTACTTTTGATGCTGATGTAGGCCCTACTATTAATTTAATCTTTTGTTTATTTCTGTGTTCAAAATCTGTTAACTTGTTATCTTTTAATTCTATTAACACTTCAAAGAGTACCATGCCAGGACACAGTTGGGTTTTAACCTAACTAAAAACATTCATACAATTGCAATACAACTTTTCCAAGATCAAGTGTAAAATTAAATAGGTAGTAGAAATTCTGTTTCTTATTTGATATGACAATAAACTATAGTGTGAAAAGACAAATTACTATTTAGTCATTTGTCTGTTACACTATATTTAATTTGCCACATTAAAAAAGAAACATAAAAAGGCTAAGGCCAAGGGCCTGGTCATAGTTTTTGTGACAAATACTATATACCGAGTATTCAACATTTGTTATAAAATGTTTCAACAACAAATATGTTTCTGTGATGTTTGTTTATGAAAGGTATTCTGACAAAAGTATTGTTCAGCTAATATCTCCCACAACTTGAGTCCTAAGAAGATGAAAATGACTTGAAACATATAACCACTGCTAGTTGAAAGCATAAACGTTGAAATGAAACCAAGTATGGTCAAGTGAAAACTAAAATTGTATATTACTATATGCATTATTCAGAGCTAGCCACTGAATGTCCAAATCAAGGACAACCCCAACTGTGAATTGGAGAGTGCTAATTGAAGTTGATAACATAACTATCATCTACCAAGATAAGCAGGAAATTTACTGCCAAGTGGTTATCAGACTAGGCTGCAAATGCAATGCCTCTCTAGGCCAGCATTGATAATGCATGGCTTTCAGCTTTCACACAGCATGCATCTACATTGTGGGACAACAGACAATTCAGCATAATCTTTGCCTACCAACACAATTCATGCCAAAAACACAAAAGGCCGAAAAAAATGCCCCAAACGCAACATCTGCTCAGAACTTTCAAAATCCACAACATAACTTTTCAAAGAAATGTCTTTACTTGCATACCTGCGAGTTTCAAAAGAATTGGACAAGACATGAGAGACTAGTTTATGAGATAATATTGGGTTTCCTACTCTAATTTGCTACGTGATGACAATAGCCTATATTATAGGCTAAAAAGCTGGTTTTAAATTAAAATCCTTTTGGTGTTTAATTAAAGATACCAGAAAAGACAACAATGTTAATACAGATCATATTGCACCCATAGAATGGTTCAACCATTTTATGTAGCTTTAACTCTTTTTTGAAATCCAATTTTGCTGGTATGGATTATGGAAATATGCATGTACCAAATATTAATCAAAATCACATTCAGGTATTAAAATGATGTAATAACTGATGTTGAAATTACGAACGCCGTTAAAAAAATTAAAATGTAATAAGGCAGCTGGTACAGACGGTTAATGTGGTGAAATGTTTAAAAATTGTATTGATATTATCCTCCCAAGTGTAGTCCATATTTTAAATGTCGTTTTTACAATGCATCCTACACACCTTTCCCTTAAGTTCATTATGTCTCTATTTTCTTCTGTGTAATATCTTCGCATTGCAATTTAATGATCTTAAGTCTTATATTTAATTGGTATCTGCATAACGTATATTGTACTCAATCAATATAATTTACCTTCTTTGTGTATTGTAGATAGATATATTATTTTGGTAAATCCCCATATACACTGTTGCTCATTAAGTTGGAATAAACATATTTTTACCACTTTTTATGGAATGATTCTTACAGTGTGAGTTATTTATGAAATCTAGGGTGTATATCGCCACACTACTTGATTGATCAGTCTCTTCCGAACATATCGCAATGAACTTAGTCCACAATTAACCCTTTACGAACTGTGTCCTTAGCCTGAAAGGAAAAGGGGTATTTGAACAGCAGATTTAAGGATTTTGTTACAATTTTTTTCACATCAGTCAGTTTTACAGATAACACACTTTTGGGTGGTTTCACGCATCGAAATGTTCAATAGTACTGTTTTAAATGTCAATCAGTCACTAATATTGAGTATGGCTACCCCTGGCATGAATCAGTGCGTCAAGACGTCACGGCATATTGTCCACAAGGTTGTTGATAATGTCAATGGGCAAAGCGTCCCACTCGTTGGTCAGAGTGGGATTGTCAAATTCCTTAATATGGCGGATTAAAAGAGCTGGCTAACGACAATTTTGCCGATTGTGCACCAGAAGGAATACAGACACAGGACGCCAAAATGGCTTCAAAAGAGCTGTTTAGTTTGTTAGGGTTAATTGAAATGTTTACGGGAGAAAACCCCGTACAATACATTTACACCAGAAGGAATACAGACACAGGACGCCAAAATGGCTTCAAAAGAGCTGTTTAGTTTGTTAGGGTTAATTGAAATGTTTAGGGGAGAAAACCCCGTACAATACATTTACACCAGAAGGAATACAGACACAGGACGCCAAAATGGCTTCAAAAGAGCTGTTTATTTTGTTAGGGTTAATTGAAATGTTTACGGGAGAAAACCCCGTACAATACATTTAAACGGCTATTTTGAAGTCATTTCTGGCGTTTCTGTGTCTGTATTCCTTCTGAGGTACAATCGGCAAGATATCGTTCACCAACTCTTTTAAACCGCCATATTTAGGGAACATGGCAATCAATTCAACATTTTACGCGCTCGTGGATTCTGGGGAATTACATCTTTTCCAAACATAACTTTGGCATTCAATACGTTATGTGCAGTTAAGAAGCCACTGTACAATTTGAAATCAATATGTTATTATGAAATCACTTTTCTACATGTTGCAATACCTTTGACAAGTGTGTGAAGTTAAGTTTTCTACGACATTCGATGAAGTCATCAAAATGGATGTCCTTGGTAATAAGGACTTGGATTATAATTATAACGGCTATTCTGCTTTTTTACAAGGAGGATAGCCATTAAAACGAGCTCGCCGCTGTTTATTTATTCGTTCATTAGATTATTTAACTTATACAAAATACACTTGCATCCGTGGAAAGTTCGGAAATTGATAGTGAAACTTCAGAGGTTACAAGGTGGAGTCTCCCTCTCTCTCACACACACACACACGCACATCCAAACCCAGACTAGAACTGAACATCAGTCATTCCAACAAACAGGACCCCATTGTAGTACTGCTAATTAACACCATTTGCTACTCTTGTCCATCTTCTTTCTCATTGCGATTTTCCTGCTGTTCAGCTTTCCGTTTAGACCTGCAATTGAAAACAAGATATGTGTCAGTAATGTGTGACGATGAAAAATAAATACAAACATAAATAAATAAAATAAATAAAATTGACTAGGAAAAGCCTGAAACTAGTGAATTTGAGAAACTTCGTTTTAGGACTTTGACCCTGGACTCCATAACGGTTGGTCTTATGAACAAGTCATAGACTGAAGTCTTTGACCAAGTCTACAAGATGACACATTTAATTCTGAGCTTATTTTAAATTCTTAACGTTTTGATCTTAAGTGTACTCCTATGTACACCCCAAAGACACATGGCTGATGCACGTGTACAGGTAACATGTTCATAGAATTTTATTTGTCGGTGAAGATAGATTTTGAATACATGATTGGAAAAGAGCCTTTTAGCCCTGGTCCTTAACTATAGCTCATATGCAGAGGTCATAATTGACCTTTTTAAAATCTTTGACAGCGGTTTATATAACGTGGCCACTGCTTCATTTGGTCAGTTGACGTCATGTCAGATTTGGGCACATTAAACGTTTTTTACCCAAGTGGTTCGAATAGTGGGTTGGTCAGTGATTCTTTTGTCTTGGTATGTTTGCAACTGGGCAAAGCGTCTAGGAGGAGGACATCCGATGACACAAAGTATACTATATTCCAGCCCATTTCTTGGACATGATATACGCCGGCGGATCTCCTGTGTGAACTAACAAGTCTGTCCGGTTTACATGCTGAATGGAAGGTTCCTGGATGGTCTTATTCAATGAAATGATTTGTACTGATCGGTCACTCAAGTGGCATTTATTATTTATTATCTTCATTTGAATTTGTGGTTTGCAACGACGTGTTAATTTAGCTAATCTAATTGGGAACAATTACTTCATAAGTTTTACATGTCAAAGATATGGTTTATAATTAATGAACTATTTGGTACAATAAGTGTGACAGTATCATATTTTTTATTAAATGAAGAGTGATGATGCAGCATTAAAATTATTGAACTACTCTCCAAACAATAATAAATTACAGGATTCAGCTAAAGGAAAAGTTACATTAGCGGTCATTATTAGTTTTAACTGGAGGCTTCAACATTTGTTTCTGACGGTCATAGCTTTGCGTCTCTCCCCTAGTCTATCCCAAAGATAAGTCTCCTAGAACACACACAAAGCAATTTGGACGCCATTCAAAAGGATAACAACTGCAGGGTATTTACATAGGTGAACAAACGCCCGCCACAAACTTGTAAACCACACACCGGCGACTATCTGTATCAAGAATCAAACCATGCTGGCAGTTTATTCCCATCTCAGGTTCTCCAAGCAGTCCTTTGATGACAAGACGGCCATTGTTTTTTAAAAAGAAACATATTAATTGGCTTGAGAGAAGACTTTAAGGAAGGCAATCTACTACGAATGAGGCCACCATCCCTCCATCGACGGGGAGACAACGTCATAAGCCTGCCAAGATTATTACATTTATGGGAGAGCGTGTCCCATTGGTTAGGGTATATTCGCCTTTGGTGCGGAGGTCCCCCGTCGAGCCCCGGCGTTGCAACTTGCTGGATTTATGGAATTTGATTTGATAAACTCTATTTATTAAAACTGGAATTTCGCTCTCCCCATATTTCATTTGACCTTAGTTAAATGAACCATGCGAATACCCCGTCCTTCGTAGAGGACGTTAAGCCTCACCCCTGTACATGAGAATCACATCTGTATCTATTAATCACACCCTTTCGATATGAGAAGTAGGTAAACGACTTGCTGTCCCAGTCGTCCCTTGATTCCTGGGCATCATTGGCGTAACAAATTTGCAGACGTAACATTTATATATAATAAAAACATAAATATAACCAACCTGGCTTCATTAAGCATAGGTGCAAGTCTTTCGATCTCCAGCATAACACGAAGACACCTTTCTTTCATCTGCCTGTCATTGGAATATGTCGACCAACGCAATTTCCATCTTAATCAGCTTCCATCCACCCGTCGAGTGTGAGGTCATATTCCCTTCTGAGAGAATTATGGGCTTCTTACAGATTAAAGCAAAGTCCGCCACTGCAAAGAAACACCACACATTTGCAACAATCTCAATCATTTGATTATTAAAGGTGCCCCACCGATTACAACATCATGTGAATGCAATAATGTCGTAACTGACATAATTTCACACTCGCATTTTAATTTTTTTTATTTCTCTTGAAGCTTTGACACAGTTTTTTATCATTGTCTACATTATACATTCTCTATTGACCTGTAACATCAAACGTATTTACGTGCATGCCTCACCAATTGGTTTGTAGTGTATCTTATAATTTTACCGAACTAACCACCATTACACCCAAACGTGGAGTGATTCAGTGTTGCGCGTCCCTAAAGAAAGCACACCACCATAACCCCCCCAGGAATTCACACCGTCATTCCCCCGCGTATTGCTGGGTATTTAATTATTTATACTCACTACAGTTTTTCACAGAACTCGACTTAAGTGTTCAATATCAGGTTTTGAGTTTGGACGCTCCTATCGCAATATTCATTTTCATATCAATCTTGAACAAATTTACAGATTTAATCTTTTGCAAATTTTTGCCTTATGTCTAATCTGTTTTTACACCCAGATTTGAAATAGTATATTTTCCTACGTTCACATCACAATTTGATAGCACGTACTAACGTTTTTCTGTTTTCCTATCACTCTGCAACCCAATATTAAAGTTCAAAATTGAATATCAATGTTTATATTGAATACTTAGAGTAATTGCATGAGCAATTTTTCTCCATAAAGTATTGACATGATTTACCTGTGATTAAAACATCTGTTCGTAATTGTCTACAAAATTACATAGAAGACAAATGTTGAATTATTAAATGCCTATTTGGAGTAATTACCAGAGGGCCAGATGTACCAACTACAGAATCAAGCCAAGCCAGTGAGCTAATGGTATTTGCGCGTATGGGATGGCAGTCTCTAAAACGTGCATCCGGGATTGCAACTTTCTGTGGACAGGGGTCTCTGGATGGCTATTGTGTTCGGTTATAGACCAAGAGGTCCGCCCGTTGCTCCATTCGTCTAATTGTGCAATACTGTGGTGTTCTGTAGCCATCCATGCTAGAAGATCAGTGCTCCTACCCCCACACCCCCTTTTAAAAATTGTATCTCATGCTTGTTTATGGTTTCTGGTATTTACGCATTTCTTGTAAAGTCTGGTCAAGCACCTTTAACGACCCCCCAATTTTGGGGGTCATTAATTCAAATAATTATATGCCCGTATGATTTTTCAATACCCTACTTTTCCAGGTTTGTATGCTCTATGGGTTAAGCAAAAAGTGTCTTTTTTCCAAATTTAAATTACATTATTATCGTCATTATTTTTATTATGTTATCAGATTATTATTATTATTTTTATTATAGGTTTTCCGTTCGGTTTCGTACAATTTTCATCCGAATTCAACAATTGCTTAGTTCAAATCGTCCCAACAAACGAAAAAGTACATTTGCAAACTCGATTTCGGTTTGGATATTCCACTAGTCGAGATCCAGACGACTTCAACCTATGGTCACTCAGTTTCGTCCCGTGATTTGAATTTAGTCCGACCTTAAAAACGGCGATATAATGGGTAGTTGGATTAAGTCTTTGGTCATTGGGTTGCAAAACAATTGGTCTTTTCAATTTCGTCAGGTTTCGGGGCAAAAAAACCCAAATATTATATTTATGGCAACTTGTGGCACCAAAATCAGACAGTTTGTGTGGAAGCCAAATATTGATTGCTTTTCCAAATGAATTAAAACAGTAAAAGCTGTTTATCATTTTGACATGAGCTTTAAAATTTAAAAACTACATTAAACCTAAAAATAAAGATCCAAATTTAAATTTTTGTGATTTGTCCCTACACAAACTTCGAATTTAATGTAAATCATTGTAATTTAGAAGAGGCATCTCACTCAAAATTGACGGTCTTAACTCACTTCCTATCCTGTTAAGAGCCATTTCAAATGGTAGGCCTTAAACGAATGCATGATACCCGCCAAGGGCAGGCTTATACGACGAATATTCGAATGATATTTTTATGGAATCCGGATGACCAATGACGAAATCGGTTGGCAATATACAACGAATTGTATGACCGGACGAATTTGAATTACACGACGAAACGGTGCGACATTGACGAGTTAGAGTTGCACCAGGTTTGAAGGGTTGACCCAAAGACGGAACTCGAGTGGCAAATGTACAGTTTCGTTTCGATTTTTGGGACGAATTGGAATGAGCCAAGTTGAATTTGCAGAAAAGTGTGCGAAACGAACGGAAACCGTTTATATTATTATGATTATCATTACTATCATGATTATTATTCTTATCATATTATTATATTCCTTGTTATTTATTATTAATATGTTATTAATACTTATTCATATTATTATTATTTATTATACATTTATCATTGCTACTGTTATTTTTATTGATTATTTGTTATTTTTATTATTTACCTTTTCGCGATTTCCGCATTAGTTTTTTTTTTACTCTTATTTATTCCTTCCTGGGCCACTGTTATGCCAACCGTGGGTTTCTTCTTTAAGTGCGTTTGCAATTCAAACTCTCCAAGTAAATTTTCGGTTTTTTTCTTAATGTTTTTTTTTTTATTTGTTTCTGATTGTAAGTAATGTTGGATGTCCGACCCACATTTCACTGATAATTTTTAAGCCATTCTCATTTGTACTTTTAAGCCATTTTCATTTGATTCTTCAGAGCCACTGAATACCAATGATGATGCAGACTGTCCCAGCTCAAAACTCATCCATTGTAAATACTACACAACGAAAATATCGATACACATAACCAAACATTAATAACTGTGATCTTTCACTCTTCATTTAAAACACACAAAAGTTTAATATAACTCCGATGATCTTGTCTCAAATACCTGTCCGCCGACCTAATATTTTGGACACCTTTTTTGTCAGGAAACCTGGTTTTCATCTGACCATTTCGACCGCCAACATCGTTAACCTCGGCGACTACTCATCCGAGATTTGTACCGTGAAGATCGCCGAGGGGGTGGTGTATCCCTTTTTATCCAAATCTGATTATAAAATTATCACATCGTCGATTTAGTATTAGGGATGTACTGATTGTGACTACCTCTTTGTTGAAAATTTCAACAACAACTTTCTTAAAATTGTTTAGGGATTGTTTACAAACCGAATATGTTGTTTTCATTGAATTTCCTAACCCACTTGAGTTCAATCTTAAATAAATTCAAGTCGAGAAGAAATCACATGTTATTTAATGGGCGACTTAATCTGATTTATTAACCCAATTGAAACTAATTCTAAAGTCAAGATTTTATAAAAACAGTTCTAAAATACGACTTTGTTCCTTGCATCGATCGGCCCAAACGAGAAGGTTAGGCGCGATAGGAGAGGGCACATTAGTGCAACATTGATCCAACCATATCGCCGAGCTACTCTATTATACCTTCTCTCCCCCCTTCCCTCAACTTCCCATCCGTTTTCTCCTCTTTCTTTCACATCGCCGATAACATAGGTACTGAATGATATCAGTGAGTTTATATAACTGCAGGTGTTCTGATCACAGACTTTCAGATAATTGTTTTCCTATTTTGTCACCACAACAAAAAATGCAAAATTAAAAAAAAAAAAAAAAAAAAAAAAAAAAAAAAATCCCGACTTTTAAAACCCAACAATATTAACGGTCTTAAAAATGCGTTTGTCACTCATTGAATTGCAATTTATTCTCAATACAGGCTGACCCAAGAGGAGGCCTACAACAAAATTAATAATAAGGTTACTGAACTCTTGAATCCATTGTCCAATAAGATCTAAACAAATTCAAAACGAAATTTAACCTAAAAAACCATGGGTCAACGCCCGGTCTATTAAATCATTAAACTAAGGATAAGCTTTATAAAAACCTAGAATGCTCCAAACCAAATCCTGATAATCACAACGAAATAACCTAAATACCTGTAATAATCTAAAGATACTTATCCGTATTCGTAAAAAATCATTATCACCACTCTAAATTATAACAAATACAAAATAATACTAAGACTGTGGAAAACTTTAAATAATTTGTTGTAGTAATAAAAAACCTAAATTTACTGATTTTTTCAAATACAAATGGAGAAACACTATCTGATAACAAAAGTATGCTGATTGGCTTAACAACCTTTTTGCAAATATTGGTGCCACACGTGACAACAAAATATCTGAAACATCTAATAAACAAACCTTATACGACACCACCCCCAGAGAGTGCAAAATTCTGTATTTTTTTTAAATATCCTACATCTCCCGGGGGAATTTTAGAAATACTCTAATTAAAAAAATAGTGAAGCAGTGGTATTGATGACTTAAGCCAATAATCTTCTAAAACAAATTATCCCTTCAATTTGTGACGTTCTCTCCTATTTTAACTTGTCCTTTACGACTGGGTTTGTGCTTCCTTACTCAACAAGAATGTACACGCCAATATTTTAAGCCTGATGATAAAACATCGATTTGAAATTACCGGCCTATCTCAATTCTCCCGTCAATTTCAAACCTCCTAGAAAAGTGTTTTACACACGTATTTTTAATTTTATAAATCGTCCACCATATCCTCACACCTCACAATTGATTTAGGCCCAAAAGATCAAACTAAACTCAATAAACGATCTATTTGCAAAATACTAACAATATGCATAAAAAATTCACACAGCGGTATTTTCCTTAGACTAGCAAGGCCCTCGAACCATCAACCACAGATGACTCCTCAATAAATTATCTAAATATGGTATCAGGGGTTCTTGGAATGGACTGCTTCGGAGTATCTTTCTGGTCGACAGAAGTGTTCGATTAATAGTACCCTCTAGTTCAGTTAATGTCAATGTGGGTTCCACAAGGGCTCGATTTGGGTCCTCTATTATTTATTTAACATTAAATGACCTTCCATTATCCAGACAACCTTATTTGTTTTTATTTGCCAGATGACACTAACATTTTATTTCTCACCATTGGACCCGAAAAAAGTTAGAAGAGACAATTAATAACGAGGCTCTTGCACATTTCTAAAATGGTTCAATTAAATAAACTTTCGCGGATATTAAAAAAAACCAACTATCTAATTTTTACAAAAATAAACCCAAAGCAACAAACCCAACATTAAACTACACATTAAAATTGATGGTACAGCAATACAAAACAAGTTGACAGTACTAAATTTGTAGGTGTTCTCATTGATTCTAATTTACTTGGCTTCACAAAAAACAGCACATTTTTAAAATTATATTAACTTAATGTGTCATACGCAAAAGTTCGTCCCTTTACCACCAGAATCTTTGACAATTTGTATAATTCTCTTGTATTCACCATACTTTTCATACGGTGCAATGATTGGGCCACATCCTAAGAATTCTAGCCTCGATTCTTTGTTTTACTTCAAAAACGAGGTATAAGGTCATGTACCAAAACTCTCTGGCTGTTGCACACACTAGCCCTCTATTTTCTACTTTAAAGACCCTAAAAATATATGTATTTCTAATACCAGTTGCAAATCTTCACTGTACCATCATCATAACAACCATTGCTTTACAAAACCACCTCATTGATGAGACATTCTTTATACGGGCCTATCCAGTCATGATTATGAAACAAGGAATGTTTAAACACCAATTCATTAAACTACTAAAACCCGGGCTCCGCCATGGTAACACGTCTGCATCCCAAGGCCCAGTACTTGGAACAATATTCCTCCTACTATCAAAACATCTCTTCCATTGCTTCATTTAAAGCAAAAAGTGAAGAAATTTTACATAGGGTTGTTTCCACATGATTTGATAGGTTTATGCATCTTTTTGCGACTAATCGCGTTCTTTTTCTGTGGTCAATGTCCAACATGTCCGTTTTGTCTTGTATTGTTTATATTTTGTCTTGGTTCTGTTTTTATTTTGTCGCATTTTTGTCCTTGTTCTGTATCGCTAAGGTATGTTTTGTATATTATTATTTTATCTGAACATTGTAGAGGTCAAAACCTTCACGCTCTGCGTTTAGTAGTGACCTCGTTAATCGCACAATTCAATCTTATTTTTCTATACCGTAATTGCAACTTATATAAATTGTATATTATTATCATTTTATATCATTCTCAATATTATAATATTAGACGGTTATCTGGTAAGTATTATCTATTTGTAACTTAACATTATTATTATCTGTAATACTGTCATGATTCTTATTATGTCGAGTTATGTTGATTGCAAAAAAATCTGAAAAAATCGGATAAATGTAGAATTTAAAGTGAATTCAACTAGTTTCATATGAGTTGTCAGTTTATAGATTTGTTGTAGAGAATTGTTTTCCCAGTGATATTCTTTTCAAAGGGTTTAGCAATATTGTTCCGCTGAGTGCACGGACTCGATTTTGAGTAACTAATATGAATAAACTATTTTAAACGAATCTTAGAAAGATTTTCCCGGGTATGGATTTGGTACCATTCCAAGTAAGACTGTATTATCTTTTGCAAGAGTGTTTTCTTTTGTCTGTAATACCACGTTCTCCTCGGTGGGAATGCTTTCAGAATTACTTTGAAGTCGTGCTCCATTGGAAATTTTCAATATCTCCACCAACCTCCAACTGATATAAAACCATTGAATTGATAGAGTATCCAATGTAGACTAAGTTAGAATGATCCAATGTTTCAAAAAAATAAGAGTATTATACTTTTAATGTATCGATTGCAAATAAGTCTTTAATATATACGAGAGTTAATGGCTCATTTACACACGGCCTGTTGGACTTATGCCGCTGTGATAAGTGTTGGTAGAATTTAGGAATAATTCGGTGAACAAGTATGGAAATGAGTTTCCATCTTGAAAAACAGGATTAAATCCTGTTAACCCAATGTATAGTGCCATACGTATTGCAGTAATACTGGTCTTCTAATACCCACCACTTGCGTAAGGCATTAATACACAGTACGTAATTTTGTCTTTTTGCCATTCCAAGGAAAGATATAAGATGTATCAATTTTTCAATTAAAGAACAGGAGTAACCACATTATAATCATGTTATAATATAACTGAGACAAAGCAAGGTCTTCATAAAATGATTTACCAAAGAGAGGTAAGAGCTCTCTTTTCTAAAACAACGAATTTTCTCCAAGTTTCTAAGTAGCTTCCCAATTTTAATTTTCTTTGAACATCGCTTTTCTTAAGACCAAAGTAATTCCAAGTGATTTTAATGGACTCTCTGACCAATTTATCTGAATCTTGTTCGTTAGGGATATGATTATTTTGCAGCCAAATATTTCTGTTTTGACATATTTAACTTTAATCCTGAAACTCGACTAAACCCGTTAACTGTTTCAATAACTTCGAATGTTAATTGAGAATCTCTTGTAAAGATGTTGTATCGTCAGCAAACTGACCTGATTTTAATTCAGCATTCTGGAAGGAACATCAAACGGTATCTTTCATTAAGGTATAGTAAAATCCTCAATAATAGTCTGTCGTTTCTTATGATATACAGGCTAAAAATTCCACAGATTAACGAAAAGTAAAGATGGGAAGTAAACAACCTTGACGGATGCTTTCTCTGAAAAGTTGATAAATTCTGAGTTCCATCTCTGATTGGAAATAACAAGCGGAACACTGCTGATATACACTTGATATAAATTTATGAAATTGGAACCGAAAAAGTAAATTGTTAAACAAAAAGTACCGCCGAACATGAAATCCTTCAAGGCTATCAAAAAGCTTTTCGAAGTCTAAGAAGATAGTGGCACCTGGCAAATTATTTCTTGAGCAAAATAATTATATATTAATTAACCTAATGTTGCACCAATGAATCTCCTTTACATAGGCGTTTGATCATTACTAATCACACTGGGAAGAATGGGGTAGTCTTTTTGAAGGCTGTGGTGCGTTATTTGTATCTTTATAGTAGGGAATAGGGCGCCATTTTTTTAAATAATTTTATATCCCCTTTATGAATGTAATTTAGTAGTTTTGCTCGAGATTGAGAGATGACCAGTCACCAGTGGATAGGTTCCATAAACGAATTACTAAAAAATCTGAAATGTGTACCAAAATGTAAGATACAATTCAAGGGAAGACCATCGGGAACGTGCTTGAGTAAGTTTATGGATTTTACATAAAAAGTAATTTTCTCTCGAGATGGGTTCTTCACATTGGGTTATCTTTGCTGAAATGTGTTAACCTTCAGTAGGGTTAAGATATCATCAATATCGGCATCACCAAATATATGCGACGAATAGATTTTATAAAATGTACGCATTCAGTAATTGGTATATCGTCAATTTACTTCCTTATTGATCAACTGTCAGGAGTCGAAGCATTTTTCATCCATGCTTTTTATACATTAAAAAAATATTTAGTAGCTGTTTCCCCTTTTAACACCCAATCTGCCTTTGCTTCGTATTTGTCCACATTTTGCTGTCATACTCAAATTATTTTTCAAAAGACCTTTTTAACCTCTAGTTTGAATTTAGCCTTGGGTCATCGCTGTCCATAGTTTCCTCTAGTAATTTTTGTAATTATGTACTTCAATTCTCTTTCTTGGCTTGTTTATTGAAAAAAATCTTAAAGAAAATTCCTTGCACTTTATTTTTAGAAGATCACAGAGCATATTTTTGGAGTTTGAATTAGAATAGGTATCGGCTGAGTTTCTATTAGTCTTAATACCATCTTGTTTGTATTCTTTTTGGTAAAATTGACGGATTGAGGACGCCAGAAACCTTTTCCTCTTTGAGCAGCATTTTAATTTGAAATCTAGGATTACTGCTCGATGTGATCGGTTTTATAGCAGGAATTATCTCACATGTATTAACATTTTCATTATATATCAAGGCTATACCAAAAATTCAAAATCTAGTCAAAATAGTAGGATTTATTTCTTATGGGTGAAATGTAATTTTGTAGGGCATCATTTAATCTTTACCTAAGTTTTAAATTAAAAAAAAAAGACGACGAAAAAAACAAGGAAAAACAAAAGAAATTTCAAAAGAAAATGCTTCTCCTGCAAAATGGCAAAACTGCAGATACGACTTTGTTGCATTCACATGACGATATAACGTTGTTACTTTTAACGTGAGCGGTAATTATATTTATCATTCAGTAGACATGAATACTGTAATTTCATTGGTTGATAGTCTTCTGAGATATTTCCGTATCACTCGGCTCTCCTGAGTAATGCAAGTAATATATCCCGTATCATACAGCGCTTTATCAGTATCACGCGCGCGCGCTCAGTTTACATGGAGAGACACGGCCCGGGTGTAATCTATATAGCGTCTGTGTTAGCGCTATACGATACGAAGTGTACGCCTGAAGTGCAAGCGTGCGCGCACTGCTCGCTAAGTTGCACTATAAATAACTTTCTTTCCATCAGTAGAAAGGCAGAGGCAAAAAATTGAGTTATAGGCCTAAAATTTAGGTCTAAATAAGCGAAACAAGGCTCAGTTAATATTTATAGCGTTAGCAAATTCATGTCTACTGAATGATAAATTCGTTACCCCCTGTTTGTTCTCATGCAATACGAAAAATATCAATGGTTTTGATGCCATACCACACTCGGCCTGCGGCCTCGTGTGGTATGGCACCAAAACCATTGATATTTTTTCGTATTGCATGAACAAACAGGGGATAACTAATAGTATTACAAGCTTATTATTTTATACAGCATAACAGTTACACAAAACCCATGTTTATGTGGGTAAGCGTCTCTATCGTAATGTGAAAGAGTTCAGTCACAAAATATTTGGCAGAGAGATCGAGAAAAATTACGATTCCCATCGCATACAAAATCTCCGTTCGATGGGTGAGTGTGGACTGAGGGGGGATCGGTTATGAGCCCCCCCCCCCTCCTATTTTTAAAATTCTTTTTTGTATTTTGGTGAGTGCCAGGAACACATGCGAGCTTTACATTTCCACTACTGTTACAAATTTTGTTTACTAAATACGATTACAAGCAGAGTAGTAAACTTTCGGTGACAAATCTATGGTATATTGGGTCAGTGATCTTGTGATTAATTTTTTCCCAGACATCTTCGGGACAATCTGTCATCCAAAACATCTAAGGCTCTGCACTCTCGTGTAATTTTCAACGCCACATTTGCAGGACAAATTCACAACAACAACCAAAATAATTCAAATGCTGATCAATATATGACCCCGTACAATGACAAGCCAGCCACATGCTTTAAAGTAGAAACTGTACATTAAAACAATTTATTAAACACAATAACATAAACAATCATCAAAAATGTTTGCCATAATTGAAAACACTTTTGGGAAGTTCGAGTAGTTTTAACAATTTAAAAAAAAAAAATTACTGTGATCGATGTATCGACGCCAGTGCAGTTGTTTTTTAGTCCACCTTCCACCGGGCCGGAATCACAATGATTCCCAATCAATTCGATGTAATGTCACATAATAAGCAAATGGCTTCAAAGTATCGGTCCAAACAAATCACAAGGCGCGGGGAATTCAAACTTTTCATTGGTCAGCATGTTTCATGCCGCCCTGTGATTGTGGGTTTGGACCGATTGCTGAGGGCAACGAATCACGTTTACCTTCTACAGACGAATAGCAACGGTGTCCAGTATTGTATCTTCAAAACACAACACATGTGGGCTCGTGGTGCTTTCAAAATATGCGCAGGCCAAGTAAAGGGGGATAAAATGAGTCATTGTACGCAAATTTTATATATAAGAGATATTTTGCACAGTCTTTACAGAGTATTTATTCGAAACCGTAAGCTTCAACATGTTTTTCAATATACAAAAAAATGGATGAGATGTGCATTTATGCTGTCCTAATATTTTTATAGTACAGTACTTCTTTAATAGCGTGCACACCCCATGCTAAGTTAGCTTAAGATACCAGGCCCTAATTATAACATGTTCGCAAAACATCATTGTGTTAACTGTCGATTTCAAACAACCCATTTTTGTTAAGTTTGAAGCAAATTGACCAGCACTGTGGGAGGTATTCGTTAGAAAAGGTGGAACGTAACGATTGAGAATAATTAAATCCATACAAACCTTGCTGGCAATACACACTCTCCTTGTAGGCTGAGGAATACAAATTCAAACACTATAGCTGCTTTTTTGACGGCAGTAGCCATAGCTTTCAAGATTACAAACCACCTAAAACGATATTAAATTGTATTAATATGTCATATTACTTCCAAAGTACAGACACTGAACAATGATAGAAGAATTCACCTTCGGGATACAGACGATGATTTGTTAGAGCTTGTTAGGCGTATCCGCAGTACAAGTTCCATGGTAGGGTTACGAAGGCAGGCCAATAATTGGGCTAAATCGACAACATATTAAAGCTTAATTGTTGTATTTGCGAGCAGCGAAACCCTACAAGTTTATTTTTTGACGATATTCTCATCTAATTAAAACAAATAAAATTTTTCCTTAACCAATTCTGAGTGTGGCAAAACAAAATTTAAAATGTCATCGACCGGGAATAGTGAATATTACTGTTACTTGAACCACTATATATGTGGGTGATAATCCACGCTGAATGGGAACATCTTCACGGTAAACATTTCGATAACAAACTCACTCATTGCGGTTGTCCATCCAAGGAAAGCCGCTTTGTTGAAGCGATCGCCCAACTCTTTGAGAACTTTCACCCATTCGTCATTGTTACACACCAAGATAACTGATGAAAATGTGCGGTCTGACACAGGTTCCCCCTGTGGTGGACGGATGGGCGTCCATGAAACACTGTTGTGTAGATAGAGTTCCAAGGACATACAATGCACCCAGTTTTCCACCACGACCTGTACTGGCTCCCTTCGTCGCCATTTTGGCCTTTGCACTTTGTTCAACCTGCCAGCGAGTGTTACTAGATGTAGCCATTGTGTGCTATCTTATCTCCTCACGGCCCGGAATAGCGCTTAAGAGAGACAACCCACCACACACACACACACACAACCACACATAGAGATAGAAGAGAGAGGAGACGAGAGGAGGAGAGATAGGAGAGAGAGAGAGAAGAGGGATGATCGAGATATAGAGAGGGAGATATGAGATAGAATATATTAAGGAGATATATAGAGATTATTCACGAGAGAGGCGTGAGATGAGATGCGGAAGAGAGGTATCTATATATCTATATATGGAGAGGTATGTAATTGTGATATATACTATATAGCTATATTAGATATATCTTATATATATTATATATATACTATATATATATAATTATATATGGACGGCATTATGCATCGAACGATTGGTGTAGAAACTCGAAGGGAGCCCCACCAAATGCGCGGGGAGCAATGGTAGCGCTCGAGATCTAAAAGGGACAGATTGTGAGTCGAGTCCCGTACACAGAACGTTCATTTTGCGATTAATAATGCCAAGTCCGCGCTTTCATCAATTTCCAAACATATTGTATATGGTGTTGTACTGTAATTGTAGTAAACGTTAGTTCGATTTAAGTAGCCCCCTCTTACCTTTGACGCATTCACGCGTGGGTTAAAAGACTTGATATCCTTTGCGCGGTACCTATCAACGAATGCCAATTTCCAAAGTATCTCAATGGCGCACTGTTTCGTATCATTACCAAATTTTTCACATTTCAATATCTGAATGATGATGGGTACTCCCCCATACTTCACAATCTCCCTCTTGAATGCATCATTGACTACAAGTCGATTTGTGGTATCAATGAGTCCGTATGATCCTAAGAAATATGATATTCCACCAATGCTTGAATGTACCCACCTTTCGTCACCCTCAACTGCTTGCTTGAGCAAGTCAACCAAGTGTCCGATACAATCCTCTGTACCTGCTATAACGTCGATTTCCTTGTCATTCACGATGTGAGCCAAGACTGTTAGACTTCTGATTTTCACCATCACTTCTGTTGACTTGAGGTGTTTCATCAAAATCGGCACTGCATTGCATTTGCGATATCGCCTACGTACGAGACTATTAGGATGGTCCACACAATTACCCAATACGATAAGGACGTCGATAGTTAAGGTAAGTTCCAGGTCACTATCTAGATGCTCGGATGGCTCAGATATATTAAGGAGCAGTTCTGTGGCACGGCTCTTAACGAAGCGTAATTTAAAATCATTCAAAGCACAAAGAGATGTAAAGTTTGTACAAACTCTCATAAGTTCACTCAAGTTTGCATACGGTACTTCCTGATCACATGCTGTGAACCATGATAAAACTGTTACAATGACGGGAACTAAGTCCTGATTGTGTAGGTACAACACTAATTCAGCATATGTATCGCGACTCTTGCATGGAACACGGCCCTCTAGATCCATAATGGCTTTTCGTGCCTCATCTGTGTAGAAGTAACTTCTGTTACTACTTAATTGTCCAGCTTTGAGATAATTTAAGGCCTTCGTTGCCCTGGTTTTAGCTTCCTCAAGTGTAACGGCCATGTTGTCTGTAAAAGTAACTAGAGGGATGACAAGACATCAAGAAATTACTTTCAAGCACTACATGTCGAATGGAAAAATATAGACTGTGTACCTGCTATAATGTATTTTAAGCACATGCAAGGAACTTTCAATTCTCAAGATCCAGGATATAATCGGATTTTGCAAAGAATCTTAATTAAGTGGGCTCTACCAAGTGACGGTCATACACATGTGTCGGGGATGAAAAATTAAATTATTCCATGTCCACTATATTGGTTTGTTTTGTAAGTTTTATCAAAATGTTGTCATCTGGCCCCTTTATTAATTATGGAGTACTTAAATCATGTAAATATTATGCATAAAATATGTAGGAATTATGCGAGTCATGTGTGATGAGTGAGCCAATCAGTGTAGCGGATAGGGCGTGGGTTGGAGAAGAAAGTCCCTAAACCCGCGCCATCTTCGTTGAAAAGTTGTTGTTGTTCGCCCCCCTTTCGTGTAAAAGAGAGCGGTGTAGGCCATCTTCGATGAAAAGAGACCGCCAGTAAAAAGGGATCTTCAATATAAAGGGCCATCTTTATTAAGGAGCGATCTCAATTATTAAAAAGCTAATTCAGATGAATGATAATATTTCAATGGGGGGTATGCTCTTTGTATGCCATTATTTTGCGAGGTCCGAGATATATTCTAATATTGGAAATTGATTGAAGTATCTATGTTGTCTTGGGGTAGAGTTGTAGCAAGTTGTTCACAGGTGTAATATGAGATTTTCTTGTAAGAGTGTAAGGGTCTAATGTATACTGCCTAAGTATCCAAACCATTGTTTTTTTTTTTTATGGGAGACAACATGAAAATAATCCTATTGAAAACGCAAAAGAGCTAACACGATAACCTTGTGTAAACTGCCTCTCTATTAAGGTTGCAACTTAGGGTTCTGTCTCCTAAAACTTTACCCTTAGGGTTTGCCCAACGCAAAGGGTTCCAGTGCCTCGTAACGCTAACACGTTCCCTGTGACCGTATATATGCTGTACACAGCAATAGACGCTGCGCCATATATGCACGCTGCAAGGTTTATACACATCAAGCCTACGTGTTACAAACACCCGCACGCACACACAATATATATATACCCCCTCCCCCGCTACAAGTTGGTGGCAGCGGTGGGATTGTTTGTCATTATAGAGGGGTGGTAGAGGGACGTAGAAGGATGTCGGGGACCGGTGATAGGAAATAAAGGTGGGGGGGTGAAGGTTGGGTAAGAACCCACAAAATTGTAGATGAGGATAATGCATATAAAAGTGATAGTAGTGCGGTGGATAAGGAATCGCAGGGGGATGAGACGGGAGTATCGGGGAGTTATTGGACTGACGACCTATACCCCGGCGGTCGTGCCCGGAAACTAACAGATCAGGAGTCAGATTGGAGTGATTGGATGGTGATAATGCAGGGAGTAAACCAGAAACAACCGATAGGTTGAGTTCAAATGTCAGATGAAGAGAAGGATCGCGCTGTACAGAGAGGGATGGAGATAGTTGAAAGGGAGAGGGCCACGAGAAAAAGAAGATTGAGAAAGAACGCTCCGATTTGCACCAGGTGGAACAGAGGGCGACAATACGGGTGATTACTTTATACTTAAGGATGTTAATGCGAGTGAGAGCGAGGGCGAAAACCTGGAAAGGAAATTGTATAAGGCAGCCAAGGAGGAATCACAGGGGAAAGGGAAAAGTTGAATATGAGGTAAGCGAAAAGAGGTAGAAGGGGGAAAGAAAAGAATCCGAGATTACGAGGAGAATTACGAGACCGAGAGCTCGGGAACGCGAGTTAAAGAGGGCCAGAAGGAAATCTTGGTAAACAAAGGGAAGCCAGTCCACTGCCAAACAAGAGTGAATAAAGCCAATCGTGTAGACTAAGGGAAATGTCAAAGTGAAGTAGATACCCGCAAAGGGGGTGAAGAATCCGATTGGGGCAAAACGGAAAGATGAACAGCGAGGTCAAGACGGGGAAGCACGCCAGTCGCGGACGCGTAAGCGAGTAAAATGCCAAAAAGTAGGCGTGCAACAGTGGACAGAGGGCAACGGTCGGGAACGGAGTCCTTATTAAGGTTAGGAATCAAGCAGTGATATAGTGAGAGTGTGATAGTGACATAATGTTAAGCCTACGTTGAAAAAGGGTGAAAAAGGGGACGGAAGAAAGAGAGTTTGAGACTAGGTTTGGCCCAAGGAGCAAGAAAGAACCCCCGAAGTTCACTGGTAAGGGTCTTTGGAAAGCTTTCTATTTTCAGGTCGAGGCATGGAGGAAAATATAAATGGCGGATGGGAGGCAGCTTAAAAGTGTCATGGCTCCGAACATCCGGCCTGTACAGGGAGGCCTGGACGACTCGCATGTCCCTAGCTTTGCAAACCGGCGGTAGATAACCGAGCGGATCGATGGGACGATGCTGGGAGGGGGCGAGGAAAGTGGGTACAACGTAAAAGCTTATGTCCGGTATGTAGTAGCACCCCGAAATAACATTCGAAATGGTACGACGGAGAAGTTGGCTGATGAGACAATGTCCCCGTTACTAGGTGGAAAGAGGCAAACGGGGGAGAAAAACCGGTCCTGGGAGAGGTTTCAAGTCACGGCGCATTGAAGTGTTACTGGGGTCAATGGGATATGCTATCTGTGAAGAACTGGGGGTATGTTGGTAATTAAAAAAGTGGGGAAAAGGAAAGTGATGTGAAATGAAAAGGTTGTTCAAAATGTTGATAGTACTACCAAGAGGGTGCATGAGAGGTTAGAGGGAGGGTTGAATGAGTTACCCGCGTCGAAGACGGCTGCACATCTCGGACGTGAAAAGACTTGACCGCGAAAGTACGGGAAAGGTTGTGACCTATTGGGTTGGCATGAGTGGGGATGTGCGCGCATTCCTTAGAAAGTGTGTTTCGTGCGCTCAACAGAAAGGTCCGCCGCGGAAGGGCCGAGCCCACTCCAACAATACGGGTACAGTGTCCCTATGGAGCAATTGGCTATAGACGTTTTATGGCCATGACTGAGAAACCTTAGGGAAAACTGTATGTTCCTAGTTATAGTAGGAGACATTTCACGAATGGAGGAAGCTATACCCGATTAAAGATCAACAGGCCGAAACGGTAACCACCAAGTTAGATAGAGGAATTTGTCTGTAAGATTCGGGGTACCGAAAGAATTGCACTATGACAGGTCGTAACTTTGAATCGGAGGTGTTTCAAAGAATGTGTAGGATAATGGGGATTGCAAAACGAGAACCTGTCCCTATAACCCCAAGTCCGAGTGGCTTAGTGGACGGAAAGGTATAATCGTACGATCATTAAAGCGGGATTCTCTTATGATCCAGCCCCACCAAAATAAAAAGGACTGGGATGATACCTACCATATGTAGGGATGGCTTATATAGGTCTAGTGTGTAGCTTCCACGTCGAGAGCCCGAATATGATGATGATGGGGAGGAAGTCGATATTCAGAGATTTTGGTGTAGGGCAGTACCTCAGGAACAACGAGTGTGTGACAGAATTACGCTGAAGGAGTTGAGGGGACAAAAATCGCAGTATCCATGAGCGGGCACGGTATGCCTTGCAATGAGCAGAGTTAGAAGACAGAAGCGAATACCTACGATCGTAAGAAGTATGGGTCAAGGTTCAGGAAGGGTCAGTTTGTCTGGTGCATAACACTCAGAGAGGCCAAAGAGTCTGTAAGGAAACTCTCTCTCCCATGGGAGGGCCTTACTTGATAGTGATCGGCGCTTGTCTGATGTTACCTTCGCATTCAAAAGACGAGCCGTAGAAGGCCTAAGGTTGGCATGCGGACCGACTTAGGTTGTTATGAAGGCCCTGAGGTCAAAGGAGTGGGAATACCAGGTTGGACTCCCCATGAGGAAGATGTGGTCAGGTTACATGAAGTACCGCGACGAAGAGGGTGGAGAACTGGAGGAATGGAGAAGGCTAGGGACACGGATGGAAGTTCCAAGGACAACCCATCAACGGATATAAGTGGCAAAGAGCCATTAAGACCCAGCGGAAAAGGGGAAGCGATGGCGGGGGAAAAGAGAAGGCGGTACCGAGGCAAAATAATGGGCATGAAACGGGAAGAAAGGGGGATAGGGGACGTGGAGTCATCAGACTCAAGGATGTAGCACGGGATAAGGATTCAGTGAACCCGATTAGTCGGGGGGATCTATAATGAAAAGACGGTTTTTGCGGAGCTAATCGGATGGTTGTGAGGGAAGACAGCCGCTCCGTCCAAAATAGGCGTCGTAATCCGAATCGCGCGCGTCGTAGGCTAGCTAGATACCGTTAGATGCCCTTAAATAACAATTGTTCCATAAACCTGTAAATTCGTCTTTCCTTGTGGAAGTTGAAAGCGAAAGCTAAACTACTAGAGAGAAGCGAGCGAAAGATTTGCTGGCGGTGACGAAAATTTAACATACCAAGGAGAAGTTTTGATTGAAGGGGAGCAGGGGAGAGAGAAGTAGATCGTTATTTCGGCGTGAGCTGGAGGAGAAAGGGGAAAAGAAGGCGAGGAGGAGCAGATTTGGAGATACATTTGAAAGCATTAGAAGAGGTGGAAGAGAGACGGAGAGCATGATGTTGCAGAGGATAGGAAAGGGACCAGGAGGGAGGAGACGTGTTGGCTTAGCAGAGGGGGCGAGTGGTGGTACAGGGGGGAAGGCTTTGGAGAAGAAGGAGGAACAGACAGGTGATGGAGGGTGACGAGAGTGAGGTCGACAGAGGGAATTAATCATCGCTTGAGGAAGATGAGGAGGATGAAGAGGAGCAAGAAAGAAGAGCAGAAGTCGAAAACGCTAAGAGGAAGTAAGAAGAGGGCGAAGGGGAATTCGAAAAGGAGGAGAAGAAGAAAAGAGTAGTAAAATGAAAACGTAGAAGAAGAGGAGAGAGGCAGCTCCGCCGAGCGAGTTGTTAAAGGGATAACCACCTCATCAGACTCGGGGACACTGCGAAGCGGCACACGGAGAGAGCACTGAGGTCCACAAAGCGCCCTCATCCGAAGGAGAGGAACCGGAGGGTGCACCTAGAGGAGGAGGGAGACCAGAGGATATTCAACCACAGATGTCTTGCCAACCTTGCCTGGTACATTAGCGATACCCCCGTACGCTCGTCTTCGATCCCGCTTGTTTTGAGTGTGATAGGGAAGAGGTCGTCAAGATGGATCATCCAGGGATACTGTGGACCTTCGAATGGATGTCAAGGGAGGGGAACGACAACGCCTGGAAGGAACAGGACGGAAGGAGGGTCCAAGCAGAAAGAGTAGGAGTAGGAGCAACCAACCCTTTAGTAAGGAGGGAGAGCGAGTTTGGTAGCTTGATTCCATTCCGCTGCCAGCAAACTTCTCGAGGTGTGCCGGGCGGCACACACTGGGAAGGGGGCTGGTTTGTGTCGGGGATGAAAAAATAAATTATTCCATGTCCAATATATGGTTGTTTTGAAGTTTTTTAAAATGTGTCATCGGGCCCCCTTATATTATGGCGTACTTAAATCAGGTAAATATATGCAGTAAAATAGGTCAGGAATTATGCGGTCATGTGTATGAGTGAGCCCATAGTTGTAGCGTATACGGCGCGTAGTAGGTTGGAGAAGAAGAAGAAGCTAACTTCAGATGAATGATAATTTATCAATGGCGGGTTTTAGCTAGTTGTATTGCAATCTATCTGTCGAGTCGAGTCCGAGGCATATTAATATTTGGAAATGGAATTGAAGTATGCTAATGTGTCTTGGGGTTAGAAGTTGTAGCAAGTGGTTCACAGGTGTAATATGAGTATTTTTCTGTAGAGTTTAAGGGTCTTAATGTATACTGCCTAAAGGACCCAAACATGTATGGAGAGAAACATGAATAAACTAATTGAAACGCAAAGAGTAACCCGATAACCTTGTGTAAATGCCTCTCTATTAAGGTTGCCAACTTAGGTTCGTCTCCTACAACTTACCCTTAGTGTATTGCCTAAAGGCAATGGGTTCCAGTGCCTCGCTAACGACTACAGTAACCTGTGTATGTATATGTTTACAATCCAATAGGACGCTCGCGACATATATGACGCATGCCAATGGGGGTTTACACAATCACGCGACGTGTACTAACACCCCGCAAGCACACACATATATATACCCCCCTCCCCTCGCTACACACCAATTACAAACGGTGAAGTTACACTAAAAAATAGATTCATTCAATAAAGCCTGGCGGACAGTGGACATAATATTCGATGGGTAAACCGATTAAATAATAGTAAATCCAAGCGACCATGAGAATATCTTTCCTTCAAGAGGTAGAAAAGTGCGAAGGGTGTGACTGGTGTGAAAGCAGATGTAGTCTGGTGGGAGCCACAGTCCGAGGGCTCCCATACAGGGTGAGTCAAAAAGATTACACTCGATTTCAGAAAAATATGAAAAATATACAAGTTTAGAAATTGGTTTTATACACGAAAACAATAGATCATTATATCTACTATCATTAGTAAAGAAATCTAAAGTTACCTTTTAGCTATGGAGGAGATGGTTAAATTGACGGAAAAAGCAGCCCAAAAACCAATATTTGACCCGGTTGTTACAATTCTTACGTCCACAGCAGCAAAGCAATTGAGTTACTGTCATATAAATGCTTAATAACTGTTGTACTTTGTTTAAAGTACCATTTCATAATCGTAGAATGTTATTGATAATATTTCTACCAATAGTAATGACAGTCGCGTATCAGGGACAGGAGGGAAAGGGGAGCACTGTACCTCCCATATGGGCCTTACCAGAAATAAGCTTAAGTAGCGGTAAACAACAGGAAAGTGGGAAAAAGGACAAGCAGAAAAGGACAGGGGAAGGGAGAGGAAAGATTGAGATGCCAAGGGGAAAGGCATGGACGTTCAATGTCTGTATGTCAAACTATTGATTCCCCAAGTAACTCCCCTCCCCCATCAGGTTATGAAGAGTCGGCGGAAAAGTGGGTAAAACGGACTGTATTGCACGGATTGCCTAAAATTTGCATTCAGTTTCGGTGAAATGATATGAAGACAATTTTCGAACATTTATTGTAAGTAATGGCTTCAAATTTGGGTGTAAGATTCCATGATTTTTTAGTGATTTCAGATAATGAAATAGTTTTGACATTTTCCTTGAGAAGCATGAAGGTACACAAAGGTATCAAAGCAAGCAAGAACTGTCATGATTACTTGTGTAGACTCCCTTGGGCCATTTCCACAACAGTGATTCCGTGGTACAGAGGAAAATGGTACCTATCTTTAAGTTAGAATAACTTCGCAATGCAAAGTCAAAATCAAATTCAAAATTTCTCTCGGGGTGAAATGATCTGTTTTATATGTGATAATCGGTATCTTTTGTAGATTTTTTCACTGCGTAGAAAATTCAAACAAAACGAGTGTAAATCTTTTGACTCACCCGTAGACGCTAACGAATAAAGCATGAAACTAATGTTTCGTAAAGAGTCAACTTAATCGATTTCCCTATTGGTTCACCTTTGTTCCCGGATTATGAGTACGCGGCCGGCTATAATTACTTCACACCGGTGTGAAAGCAATTATTAGTCCGACCCGGAGCCCCAGTCCAGGCTCCATAGACGAAAAAGAATAAAGCGTGAAACTAATGTTTTGCGTGAAGAGTCACTGATTCGAGTTGTTACCGAATATGATTACGGCGGACTATAATTTACTTCTACACCTGGCTCATACGCATATATAGACATTTAATCCCAGATATAATCGCTTGTTAATTTTAATCCTGTACAGTTTTTAAAAATGTGAATGTCCTCTCTGTACTTGTTTTAGTACACGATTCATTTGCATTTAGTATGGCACTTTTTACAGTAAGTAATCGGACTAGAATACCCGGAATGACTACGATCGAATATATTTTTCACGAATCTTCCAAACTAGCCAATCGACCATTTTGGCGAAATTTAGAGTTGTTGGCAATAAGTTTGATACTATATCCGACTCTTTTCATATACCAAATATTGAGCAAAATAACTTCCAATTGTAGATATAATGAAATTTTATTTTTTTTATTTATTTTTTATTTGTTTTTAGACATATAGTTAAAGGTTCTTTTATTTTGTCCATGATGCAACTGTTACGTTTTCATGAGAATAATTTCACACATACCCTTATTTCATTTGAGAATGATAACCAAACATACATGTATTAAAGTTACGGTAAAGTGTGCAAAAAAGTAAAATTTACTCAGTTTCACCTGTTGCTGCAAATTAATTGATTGTTGAAGTTGTAATCAAGTAAAAAGATTCAAATCAGCTAAGTTGGTAATTCAAAGTTATAACAACAAGATAATTTGTAACCCCAGAAAGGACATAAACAAGCACTAATGTAGTAACCTATTTTCACTTCAATTTTTTTATAGATAGTTCAAAAACCTCTTGTTGAAACCCTTTCACGTTTTGGTATGATATTACCAAATATGTCGATTTTAATTTACAATAATATTAATTTGAAAGGAAAATAATGTATATACATAAATTCAATGTTCTTATATATATTCCCTGTATGGTAGCATAGCATCGTGGTTATTAGGTATTTGGGTTCATATCAGAGGGTCCCAGGTTTGATTCCTAGTTAGATAGGCTTACATGTTTAAAAGTTACTTACATGATTAATCTACAGCCAAATTAACCCTCGTCTACCCGAGCCATTTTTTAAACAAAACTCCAGAAGGGGGTGGGGTGGTTACCACCCCCCTGTGATTTCCGTTACTGAACATCCGATTCCTGTAAATTGGGTACCAAAGGATAGCTAAGAGTTTCTTCTTTAAATTTGTACCAAAATAAGTACCAACATCCCCATTATGACGTCACTATGACGTCATATGTTGAGGAAAGTGCGAAGATACTGAATATATAGGTGGAAAATTGATATTTCGCAATTTTAGCGACCCAAACACCATAGCACTAAAATGCTCTCATTATATAAAACTAGTCATTTCCCATCATGAAAATGTGATATTCCTAACTTTTTTGGCGAAGAATTGAATTTTCCCATATTCTACACTATGTGTCTATGGAAATTGCCTTTTTTGCTGACAGGCGAACATTATGACGTCATTGTGACGTAATGCTAGGCATGTTGGTACTCATTTTGGTATCAATGGAAAGAGGAAGACAATAGCTATCTAATGAAACCAAAATCAAGTGGCTGTGATGTTCATGTGTCGTGCTAGGCATCTTGGTACTTCTTTCCCGAAGGGGGGTGGTTGCCCCCCACCCACCCATCCATTACTTTGGGATCACCTTTATCTTTCCTATACCCCTGTGGATGTTTGTTTTGGATGAAAAGGAGCGGGATATGTCAATTGACAATTACATTAAATAATTTGGCACCAAAAAGGGGTTTTTTTGCAAGCCGGGGAAAAAACCTGAAAGGGGGGGTGGTAACCACCTTAGGTAGACGAGGGTTAAGATCAATAATGCAATGTAAAACAGCACTAACTTGATAATTTCTCTGTGTTTACTAAATAAGCGCAATAAAGTAATGTGATTTTGAGTACATGTAGCCAAATTATCATTCTCATTTTCAGCCATCTCAATTAAAATACATGATTAATGGTAACTTAAAAGATTACTCATTGAAATTATTCAATAAAATTGAATGCAACCCGATTACACTTAATTTTATTGAGAATACAGGAAATTATTTTCCTTTCAATTCCAATAACGAAAGATGTTTAACATGAGAAAATTCTCATTCTGCATTTTCAATAAATACCCCTTTGATAATCAGAAATATGGCAATTTGAATTGAAATCAAACGTCAGAAGTCCTGCCGGCAAACTGCCATCTTAACCTCAAAATGGTTAGTTTTTTTACTCATAGAAAGTTTTCAACAACAGAAAGTATAAGAGCAACTACTCTAAGAGTGCTATGACTCCAAAGGTGAAACATATACGCAATGATCTGTTTGATGACAAAAATCAAATAATATCCATGGGAATATCAATTTCATTTCAAATTGTCTGATATACACTCCGAAGTCGTTTATTTTTACGAGTCTTAGAAACGTCATTTGACACTAATTGCCAATATACTCTTCTTATGGTTTTCGTTACTTGAAAGTAGTAAGCCTACATGAATCTTGTATTTATTTTCAGTGACAGTTGGAGCTACTGAAAACTTAATAACTATAAATGTAAAAGATATCATATGATTAAAGATTTGTTTTTAGTTTTATTGTACTGAAAATAACAGTATAAACACGTTGTATGTGTCGATCATTAGAATTAAAGTGATTTTCGTCCGAACGCCTCGTAAATTTAATACAAATATAAATGACTCGATAGTAAGATAAAGCTTTCTTCTTGATAAACTAGTGATCTTTGATTCCTTTTACTCTGCAAAAGTATCAAAATATACACTTTCATGCAATAAACAGATAAATCACAACTTCTTCCACTTAACGTTTATGAAAATTATTATGTCCAATAATTCACAAAACCCAGGGTTTCAAACGCTAGACATATTACGCTTTGGATGTCCTTACTGTACTTGCACATGTGGGCCGATGCTGCAATTTGGAAATACAGCAAAATACTGTAAATTTTATGTCCAATTTACCAGGCGTATAAAACGACTACAACTGGAGCTTTTATTCGATTTTTTTTCGAGAATCAACATTATCGTACATTATTATGAATTTTCAATTATACGATTAAGTACTAAAGTTTACAGGAAAAAATACTATAAATTTTACAAGAAAATTCTGGCAGCAATTCTTCCAACAAAACCCCTAAAATCCATCTTTTACAGGTTTCCATTCAAATTAACTTTATATTTATAGCTTGATGTATTATATTTTACATTAAGTATTAAATATTTGATTAAATCAATTTTAATACAAAATAAAAATTGTAGAACTTCATCATTCCTCTTTTCTATCTTCACTGGCACATTATTTTACCTGTAAGAGACAGTGACACCTTAGAAAATAGAACAAAAGCATAGTCATTTCTAGCGCCCTCGGCAGTCAAAAGTATGTTCAACATGTTCAATACCACCGTCCGAGGCGATCGATCGACTCTTTTTGAGTGCGCCAAACAGCTCAATGTGCATTCGTCTCCTTTGACATAGAAACAGAGGACGTTTTTTATTTTTTGCAAACAGACCAATCACTTTGTAATTAAATTTGACAAGGAAATCAAAGGATAATTGAATGGAGAGCGTGTTCAAAATGAAGAACGTTTCAATGTCCACAATGTCACATAAAATCATTTTCCTAAAATGTTCCAAATTTTAGATATGCAAGTTCATAATTCTTGAAAACTTCAATCGCCGATATCTCGAAATGTGACATTTGGTCGATTGGCCTGTTTGGAAGATTCGTGACGACTGGCTTTTGACATGATATATGAACATTACTGAGACAGTAATTGGGGAACGGGTTGGCGTAACGTATCTTCTCTCGCCTTTCACCAATGAGGTCTCGGGTTCGATTCCCGACAGGGGCTCGTTCTCGGCGGCTTTATGTGAATTTGGTTTCTCGATCCATACTCGTTCCCGCAGGTTTTCTCCGGGTACTCCGGTTTCCTCCTGCTTCTAAAATCCAGGAGTGCAATGGTTTTGGGGTGTATAATAATTATAATAGGGCTGTTTTGATATTAGAGTGTATCGGTGCGCCATGGCTACAGAGCGCATGGCGCGTATGTTCAAGGGTATTATGTTTGATAGAGATTACTTTTGCAGGGGAAGTTTCTGGAGTTTTGAGTTATGCACAGGTGATTTAACAGAAGCATGATTGATGTGAACTTTTAATGGCAGTGACGATGAAAACAGTGGCAACGGACGTGGGCCTGGGGCCTAACTGTTGAGTAATTTAAGCACAACTTACAAATGTACTAATTATTACACTGCGTAGGCCTATTATTGCATGGCTGTAGTATAATTTACAATTTGAGTGGTGTTACGACTATGGTGTTATTACTTATTGATAAGCCTGTGGTATTGTCATGTGTATAGCCATTTAGAATTTCGTGCACGGCAGTCGGCAAATAGCCCTTTGCCTAGACTCATTTTCATCCCATATTTTTCCTAATATGGAAACTGAGATCACTGCCTATCTCCTACAACACACGTAGACAGGTCGAAATATTATTTTCTAAATATTTTTTTTATTTTTTTTATTTTTTTTATTTTTGTCCTCAGATCATTTGTATTAAATAAAAAAAAAGCACTCAGTCCAAAGAGAGAAAGAAATGCAAAGGTGTTTCATGCAAAAAAAGCAATGTTGTCATTGCCGTCGCGAGGGACTATTAGGGACTCCACATGTGCAAAATTTTGCACCCTCAAAAAATATTGATCTTCAGATCGTACATGCGGGAACTACACTTTGAACCGAAAAGAGGTAAGTTTAATACTTACCTATACCTACCACATCATCACCAAGAAACTACGATATTTTTTGAGGTTTGGGTGGAACTCGTCTACCGTGCCTATAGGCCCCCCTAAGATTCTGAGTTTTTTGACATACATTTTGAAACAATAAAGCTAAAAAATTCCCTCAACATATACAGCATCTTTAAATACGCATCTTTAAAAACAGTGTACATTAATACAAAACCAAATTAAAGCACACGCTGAAATCATCACCATGAAATCTGAGTAAACACGTTGAGGGTGTCAATTCGGAACCCAAGTTATGGCATGCAAGGTAAAGTTTTTTGGCCTCCAAATCACACATTTTGATTCAAATGGTAAACAAATCACCTACCTGAGATACCCAAAACGCTTAGGAAGAACCCCCGATTACAAAATTAGGTTAACAGTTGCTATATTGGATCAGAAATGGATCGAGTTAGACTTGAAGCATGCGGTGCCATGCCTGTCTTTGCGTTGAGATGACCCCAGTCACATGGTGATGGTGTCACCGAGGCAGTATAGCTTTACCCTTGATGTTAATGTTTTCAAATTTCCATTCGTGCATGACACTGCTACTATTACTGTTTCATGCTATCACTAATGAGCATTATTTTGCATTGATTTGAATTTTTGAACATGTTGAAAAACATTAAGATGAGCTTAGCCCGATGCTGGTAAGTACGTCATTAAGTACCACACTATGACTTGAACTGCATTGAAAAAAGTCTTTAACTACGCCTTTAAATGCATTGAAACTATCTTTACTATACAGAGAACTCACATGTTATAGTCTCACAACCTCTTGATCGCTTACGCTGTGACAAACGGAGATACAGATGCTTGCTGCTTTTTTGCCGTATTGTAGTTATAAACGTACGAGATGATAGTTTTGGTTTCACGTGTCCGGTACCAGGTCACGGTGTCATGTATCAGTTTGCTCTTCGGGGCGACCATATATAAAAATCCGACTATGTTAAATCAAGGTCTGTACATGACCCTCTGCCCTGCTATTATTTTTTCCAAAGACACCGTTATTTGTCCTAACGTACAAAATTTCCTTTTCCCTACTGATTCAAAAACCGACGTACGATGACGAAATCGGTTGTGTTTTTTTCCAATTTAGGGAATACGTACGTCATTTTTACCTGAATGGGTCCCCCGAAGCCAAATATAAACCAACTCAATGTCGTGACGTATCAAAATCTTTTATTTTTGTTTCCAAAAATGGCTCAGGTAAAGAAATTAAAAAAAAAAAAAAAAAAAATAATAAAATTCCTTTTTAAGATTCAACATCTGTATATTGTTCTTTATATAATATTCAATGTCCCCGCGTTAATGTGAAAAAGATGGGTCCATAAGCTACAAACTGAAAACTGTCAGCCGGCTAAATACCCTTACCGTGGACTGTATGGGCAGACGGATCCCCGTTTTAGTTTTTAGCCGGGCTTACACCACTTGCCGGCGCGGCTGCGGGGGTTATGCGTCGGCTTCTTTCTTGCTAAATCTGTTCCGGATCACTGTTTTTCTGATGTGCTGAGCGCCTTTCATGGCTGCCTCACAGCACCTTGACCCGTTTTACGTGGATTAGCCCAGCGTGTTTAAAAATATTCAAATTATTATTATTATTTATGAGTTCTAGTAATAAAAATGTCTTTTGTCTTTGGTCACGGTGTGTGACATACCAAAGTCAAATTAAAATTCTTTGTTAGTGGTCCCTATTCCTATATTTGTTAATTTTGTAAAACTTCAAAATTAAAATTTTTGAAAATTGAAGTCTACGCAATACTTTAGGCAATATATTTTAGCATTCGCGTATACAGGGGGAAACGTTTCCCCTCCTGCTACAATGATACCATACTTACGTTAGAAAATATTCTGTAACCCACGAAATTTTTCCAATTTTTTTCACGCTACGCGCGGTTAATAATTTAGTGCATGGCCTCTCTTGGTTGAGAAATTATACCAAACTACAATTAAGATTTTGATTTATAACACGTTTTTGGTTATGAATCACTAAATGTACTACATACCAATTTCAAATTGTTTCGATCAAATATACATGAGAATCTGTATTTTAGAAAGTGACATTGCCAGGGTCCGCGCTTCGCGCCTGCACACCCCCGCCGACCGCTTATTTATGACCTCCAGGAACACTTTTTATATTACATAATGAAGAATTTAACAGGTTACTCACGAATATTATTATTTGAACAAAGTAAAACCCATCACTATATTTTACTTTTTAAAAACCGTTTAATTCCTACCACTATCATTAAAGTGAAACACTTACAATTTGTATTTTGTTCTATCAATTTTCATGAGAAAATGTGTTTTGGAAGTGAACATTGCAAGGCTGCCGCGCTTTACGCGGGAGGGGGACACCCCCTCCCGCACCGACCCCCTGGTGAACCAAACATAACGCCCATTAAAGCAATATTGAACAATTTTTTGGAAGAGCGCCCCCAATTTTTTTTTAAAAATTGAGATTGTCTGTGTCTCACAAACGAAGGAATTCTGTAATTAAATACTTATTATCGTATCCCCCGATAAGAATTCAAACGCTGCTGGAAAAAAAAAAAAACTCGGCCTTCCAATGTGAAATAGCCTGGAAAAATCGCGCCATGTACGTGGTCCTACGCTCATCCATTAGTTGTTTTATCATGGTTCAGCCAAATCAAGTTAGAGGTTAATTTTCTCGAGGTGGCACTATGTCCATCATGACGGGTACATCAACGTAGCATTCCAGCCTCTGCCGTTAGATCCAATTTGGATCCAAATTCAATTTAAAAATCGCTTAATTTATGATAATCACGCATTTTTTTTAGCATTCTCGTTTGCAGGTAATAGTTTCCCTAGACAATCACCCACGTAACGTGGGGGGGGGCCAAAATATCAAATTTTGAAAATTGGGGGCGCTCTTTTTCAAAAAATCTGTCCATTATTGCTTTTAAGTTGCATCGATCAACTAACAGCGCCCACAGCTCAAGCGCATCATGACCGCTTCTCAGCCACGACACTTATGGGTTTCTGGAAAACCAGACAGTTGGTAAAAGGGGGCCTGTAACTCCAGGTTCCCCCGGCCCGCAATTTCTCTTCTCTTCTCTCGGCGGCCCTGTATAATGTGTCATAAAATGGCTCATTTACACTATCTACACTACACTCTTCGCAATATTGTCCTTATAGGGCAAGTGGCTTGACCTCCCATAGACCCAGTAGAAATAAGCGATATGGGAACTTCAAAAAGGGGCTTATTTTAGGAGTTTTTAATAGTCCCACCTACTACACTACCATCATACCATTGGAAAAGTATTATGTCCGACTTTCCCAGATTAGGCCATGATGTGATTTGCCAGTGTGGGCCGAAGGTGGTTTTTGGGTCATTTTAAATAGCCAAAACCATACATTTTTGGGGCAAAAAAATATTTTTGAATATTGGTATTTTTTACATCTATATTACATGCCCCATCTATGTAAATAGGTTTCGAACCTATATGCGTCCCAGAATCCCACAATAAGCTTTTTAGACTTTTTTTGTAAAAATAAGGAAGTATAGGCGATTTGGGTGAAAATATGGCGTTTTTTTCTTCTTTTTTTTTTCTCTCAAATTCATGTTTCATCCAACATGAAAAATAGTTAACTTTAAGCTAAGCAGTCAAAACATGTATGGTTTTATTCGCCAAATTGAGCTGAAAGTATATGAAGATATCATGCATTTCAGGATTTGTATGATGTGGACACTGCCAATGTGGCCGAAGGTGGTTTTGGGGTCATTTTAGCCCAAAAAACATACATGTTTTTGGGCAAAAAATGATGTTTGAGATATTGGTATTTTTTGACATCTATATTACATGCCCCATCTATGTAAATAGGTTTCGAACATATGTTGTGTCCCAGAATCTTCACATAAGCTTCTAAAGTGTGTAAAATATACAAATTTAGCGATATTGGGTGAAATCTATGTTTTTCTAAATTCCTGTTTTCTAAAAACCTAGAATAGTTGGAACTTTTAGTTAGCATTCAAAACGTTTGTTTTTTTATGCTCAAATTGAGCTTAAAATACGTGACTACCATTGGCCAATACATAATTAGGTATGATGTGGACCTGCCAAATGAGCCAAAGTGATTTTGGGGCAGAAAAAAAAAAAACAAAAAAACCTCCTTTTAAAGTCAAAAACAAATCCATTTTTTGGTAAAAAACATCGATTTTGAGATATTGATGTTTTTAAACATCTATATAACATGCCCCATCTATGTAATAGGTTTCAGAACTCTTTTGTGTCCCAGAAGCTCACAATCAACTTCTAAAGTTTACAAAATATACCGTAAGTATAGGCGATATTGAGTGAAAAATAACGTTTTTTCCTCAAATTTTAGGTTTCTCAAAAGCGAATCAAGTTATAAACTTAGGTACACCTTCAAACAACATCCATGGTTTATGCCTCTAAATTTAGCTGAAATACTTGAAATAACCATTGGCATTCATTTTAGGTATTTGTTGACAGGTCAATGGGGGCCAATTTAGTAAAAACCCTGCGTTTTCTTCTTGGGCCCAAATCAATATGATTTTGAGATCAGGTATCTATGTAAAGTAGATTCTTAGAACTAGGCTATGCATCACCTCAGCCAGCAGAGGGGCCCATGTCACTGGGGCCAAGCGGAAAATCGCACCAGTCTATGAAAATCTACAGATACATTTTTAAGGGAAGAATTTAAAAAAAAACAACATTAAAACCGATGATCAAAAATTCTTTGAAATTTATGCGATGTGATATGATCTTGTGAAATGTCTCAATTCTCCAACTTCTCCTCTCCAAGATTTTTTTTATAATTTCTCAAGACTTAATTAATCAAACCCTATTGATTTTAAGAAATCCTGTGCAATTTTCCAATTCTTATGCAATTGGATGTAGTTTTGTTGCGATTTTTATAGGCACTCGGTGCAATTTACAGATTTGGGTGTGCGATTAACAAAATCTTGTGGGATTTAACAGACCCTCCTTAGTGGGATTTAACAGAACGTTGGCGCGATTTAACCATAATTCTGGTGCAATTTAAGAAAATCATTATTTCAATTAATATGATATAGATAATTTTAAAAATTGAATTTTGGTGAATTTATCAGAATCTTGTGGTGATTTATAGAATGGTGTGATTTTTTCGGTTTCTTATAAAATCTTGTGCGATTTGCAACATTTTGTAATCGTTTTGCAAAATAATGGCACAAAATACTTTTTATTTTGGTCAATTTTTGCATTTTCCCACTTTACCCCAGACGAGACATCCACTTGTATAAAATGCCATTCAGAAGGTCACACATATCTATACTTACTATGGAATATTGATGGCTATAACCACTGTAACAGGATCATCGTGTACAACTTGACTCCACATATGTGGAAGTGGAAAGTGGTGTTTCTTGGCAGTAACTGTACTTTTGTGCCTGATATTTACGAACTTATTTTGTCCATATTCCATGCCGGCTTTGGCTTCAAAATTTCTATGTCAAGTCTTCTATAAAAACCTTAAAAAGTTGTGATCATTAATTCAAAGTATCTAATGCTTGTTGGAGACCTGGATGAGTACCTTTGTTAACCTAACACCGGCGGGCCCAAAACATGATTTTTTTAGGGCGATTTTTTTCAAAAGAGGATCCCCCCAAATTTACCTGCTCAAAGGGGGGGGGGGGCAACTTTTGCAAAGTGACTTTTTTTAAGACCAAAATTTGGACCCTTTTTGGGCAAAACAAAAACCCTAATATTATTTTTTGGAAAAAACCCCAATAGTTCTCACTCCGCTCGCAAAATCTGTTTTCCTTTTTTAGCTCTTTTGGTTTTTGTATTTTTCATATTGTTTTTTCATATTTCGTATTTGTTTTGTCATATGTCTTTTCAAAAATAATTTTGTTTGATAATTATATCATCACTCACACATTTGGGGCATGCTTGCAACTCGCCTTTTACTAAGTTAGAAGTTGCTAATTCAATCACTCATGAACTGCGAAAAGGAGCATCATTTTCATGCAAGGATTCCTCCAGAGTAAAGGTTAGGTAAATCTTTGCTTTTTTAAATAGGTCGAAGATGCATTTCATTGAATGCTGAAATGCAACCTTAGGAAGACTCTTCATTCAAATTAAAAACGAATTTGTCATTTTTTGAGATTTATGGCAGTGGTTGGGTGTTATGTCCGATAAATGGGCATTTTCTTTTTCCTGAAATCCCAGTTTAAAAAACTGCCCATATGAGATATAATCATAGACATCCCTGAGAATAATGCTATATGAAAACAGGGCAGCTCTGTTCTCGTCTCGGTGTACAGAAATGAATTTCATAAGAACACCAAGCTCACGTCCATCAAATTGCAAAAGTATAATTGCAAAAAATTAATGGACATATTTGGGACCATTACTATGCGTGGAAGCTATGTATAATCAATATTGGCAAAAAGTTATGACTATTTTTGGTTCATGGATGATCTATTTTTGGGAACCAGGGTCCCTTTTTTCCGCCCTCTTCTTTTCCCTTTTCTTTCCTCGGGTGCGAAAAACCCCCCCTGGCCTGTCTCCTCTTTGCCTTCTCATTTTTGTCCTGTGTCCTCAGAAATTTCTCTCAATTTTCTTTTTTTTATTGTTTCCACTCTTACATTGAAGGTGATGCTTTTAACCATGTTGCTCTTACCCCCTTCCTGATAAAACTAGGTTCCCACTATCCTCACTAGTTAAATTTTGAGATACCACTGAGATAATTAAAAGCGAATTATTGAATGCATTTATTAACATTAATTTTGATTGACGTATTAACATTTCATATATTGCTGCTACCATCTATATGTACACTTAAAAGAATAATGAAAAATGAAATGAAACATGCAGGACAGGCCATAGCAAGGATGCAAAGTATGCAGCAGCCAACCAAATCACCGAGACAGCCATACAAAGAAATGCAATCAAATTGGGCGTAATTTTAAACACATTTCATTTATTTTTTGACTTACACTAAGAAAATTTTCATATTTTAGACAAAAAAATGCCTCATAAGATAGAGATTTGTCAATATTGCCAATTCTTGTTATGGTAAATTTTACACTGCCTAATATGAACATTTTGAAAAGTCGCTTTATTTTTCTTACATTAGCTTTCATAAACATGATTTTGCGAAAAACACAACACACATTTCCAGTCAATATCACCTATACGTTTGTATTTTGTACTCTTAAAAAGCTTATTTTGAAGTTCTAAGGCATTATCATAGTTTTAAAATTTACGAACATAGAAAAGGCAATGTTACAATAGAAATGGTCAAAACACCATTATCTCAAAAATAACTTGTTCATATTATTCACACAATTGATGTTTTTGACTAAAATGGGCCCAACATACCTTCAGTCCAACTTGACTGTGTAACTCATAACCTAAACTGAATGGTATTGCCATTAAGTATAGCTAATTTAGAACATAAAACATGAATGTGAATGCTTAGCTAAAGTTTTAGCTCTTATTCAGTTTTGGATCATACAAATTTGAAGAAAATCACATTTCACTATCAAGTATTTTCCTATACTTACTAAATATTTTGGCAACTTTTAAAAGAGCTTATTGTGATGGCTCTGGGACACAATATAGTTCGGACATTAACGCTACTTACATAATGGGGCATGTTATATATATTATATATGTCAAAAATGTTTTTGACTAAATGACCCAAAATCACCTTTGGCCGCATGTTGGCAGTTCCCCTCCTACCTAATTTGAATGTCCAATGGTAAGCTCAAGTTTTTTCAGCTCAATTTAGAACATAAAACACAGACGTTTGAATGCTAAGCTACAAGTTTAACTATTTTCAGGTTTTAGAAACATCAATTTGAAAACGTGTATTTTCACTCATTATCGCATATACTTACTGTATGTTTTTTAAACTTTACAAGCTTATTGTGAGCTGTTTGGGACATAATATAGTTCTGAACCTTCTTACATAGATGGGCATGTTATATAGATGTCAAAAATATCAATATCTCAACAATAATTTTGTAACCCAAAAATGATGTTTTGACTAAAATGACCCAAAATCACGCTTTGGCTCATATTGGTAGTACCAAATCATACCTAATTCGAATGCCAATGATAGATCAAGTATTTTCAGCTCAAATTAGAGCAAAAACAAAGACGTTTTGATGCTAGCTAAAAGTTAACTATTTTTTTCAGGTGTTAGAATTTGATTTGAAGAAAAACTAGATTTTAATCCAATATCGCCTATACCTTACTGTACATTTTGTAAAACCTTTAGAAGCTTATTATGGGCCTTTTAGGACACATATAGTTATGAAACCTACTTACATAGATGGGGCTTGTAATATGCGGTCCAAAATTACCAATATCTCAAATCACTTTTTTGCCCAAAACATGTATGTTTTTGTATAAAAGGACCCAAAAACCACCTTCGGGCCCCACATAGCAATTTCACATCCTGCTATCTGAAATTAGACATAATAACTTTCCATTATGTATATGTAGGTGTATGTAGGGTGGTAACTATTAAATCGACTACATTGTTGATGCTGCTGGCTCTCCTAAAACCACACCTGCCCTATTTAACCCATACTATGCAAGTAAATTACTTAAACTATTTAAATATACTCTTTTTCATCAGTATTCCAATTAGACACACTTGGATACACTTTTGAAGGGTCGGGGCCACTTGTTCCCGACATTATATCTCCATTATGACCTTGAAACAGTTTTTTTTTTCCTATAGCTAAATCCAAAGTCCAGATGGACCAACTATACCTTTTTTAATCCTTAATGACATGACCCAACGTTTGGTAACATTTGAACGCAATTGGAACATTTTAGGAAATTTTTTGACCCCTTTAACAAACTTACCCCTTATTTCTCAATAGCACACAGGGGATTTCTTGGGGACTTTGATATAATTGTCCTCCATGCAGCATCAGGAAACTAGCGGCTGCAAAATTCAGCTTGTACCCTATATTAATTTCCGGGTGTTTTTCCTATATATCTTTGACTAATATTGGGCAATTTCCACAGGTCCTCGATATTTCCGCTTGAAAAACCATGACAACTGGAGTTGGTAATATTGCTAATGAAAGAGTATCACAGTCTATTCGTTAACCGAGGAAGATCAATTCTTTAGTTATTTTTGGGATGTTTTCTTGCTCTTTTTAAACATGGCAACACCACGAAATTGTAATTAAAATGCCCAGATACCGTGACACCGTTTCAATTATTTAGTCTAACACTTGAAGGAAACATTATCCGATCCGCGTTACGTTGCCAGTTTCTATATGCATTACCTGGGTTATTTGTAAAGGCCAATAGCAATAGCTGTGTGCGGGCAAAGCGCTTGCAAGATCAGACCTTTGTTGCTTCCGTACCATCTGCAAGACTAGGATATAACTCATGCTGTGAACAGGTAGCGCGTCCTGTCCTCCTTTTGTCTAAGTGAGAATTCCAACGAATCAGACAGGGGTCTGCCAATAAAATTACGGCCGACACAAAGAGTACAGGGAGGCCGACAACGACCACGACATCCGATAGCTCCCGTTGAAATCATACAACCCAACCTGAAGATTCGAGAAAAACAGAAAATTAGTATTTTTTTCTGAACCAGGCCGATGCGAACATTAAAAGCTGCAAGTTAAAAACATGCATTTCACTGGCAGGGGGCTACAATGAAGGTTAAGAGGCGGGTCCGCTGGTCAGAGCCATGAATTACATTGTGGAAAAAAAGTTTCATGATTTTTCAAATCAATGCTTGTTATTTCTCCCCGCTCAACCAAGATCGATCCGAAGCCTCATTACTCTAGTATCTCATGGTGGTTTGTGTATGCATTATATGTCCCGAGAAACGCTTCAGGAATCCACTACTTGAAGGTCCAGGAACAATATTTGGTTGGTAATATAATTCCCACTGACGCCGAAATGCTTAAATGGCCACGCCCCTTTTTTGGGGTTCACGCCCCTTTTGAAGCGAAGTAGTACTGACTGTATCTACAAGAACCGTTGGACCTTGAGACCACTCAAAATGGGCAGAATGGCCACATTATAGGGGGTCATTAAACTTTCCATATTCCAAAAGTCAAAGGGTTTTAAGATCATGTCAGACACTGATTTCACCATATCGCGCAACGATAATTATGAATGAATTTTAAGGTTTTTATTTATGCCAAAACAAGAAGGGATTCCACCATAGACTCTTGGATTTGCTCTAACTCCCTTCAGGGATAATTGTTAGGGTAACTAAGGGTAGGTCACCAACAGAAATTCTACTCCTGGGGGTGCGCGTTCGGTCAACACTGGATCATACCCGAGATTTGCACAGAGAGCCAACGAGACTGGGGGAAAGACAGAAATGTTAGAAGGATGGAAATCGCGGAAGATCACTTCACCCCTTTTATTTAACCTTGAGCAAATTGGGTATATATAGGTGAAACCGTTCATTTTGTAATGGGCCTTTATAACAGGTGTCTTTGCTCCAAAACTCAATCCGTTTATAGCTAGTTACGACGTTTGTATTGCACAGAACCACTAGGACCATGTGGATCTCAACTGATCAGCCATTTTAATGTTACTCCTTTCGTTTTCAATGGGAGGGGTCAAAATGGCCCCATGCGTAAAAGTGGAAATATATTTTTTATATATATTTTTCCATGTTATAGGACTAATAGCGATTTTAACTGCTGCTGAAGGTCCTTAATGATAGAAAAGCACTAACTGCATCCTGTGACCATGACAGGCCAAATACATCAAAGATTTCCATGCCCCAAAAAAGCCCCCCCCAAACAAATTTACCCGTAGCCGCAGCCAGACCTGCTTCGTGGGGGGGGGGGGAGAGAAGCAAGAGATTTCTTCCCGATTTCTGTACTTGCATGAGGGATGAGTTATTGTACAAGGGTGGGGTCCTGGGGGCGGAGCTCCCATAGGTCCCGGGTTTTGCCATTAGAAGCTACAATTCGTGTTCAGATCACAAATTTCCCCGTTTTTCCCTTCTTTGTCCGTCTTCCCCCTCCCTCTTTCTCTTCTTCCCACTCTTCTCTTCTTTGCCCTTCTCTTCTTCCCTATTTCCCTCTCTTCTTTCCCCTTTCTCTTCTTCCCCTTTCTCTTCTTCCCCTTTCTCTTCTTCCCTCTGTTTTTCTTTCTCCTCCTTTTCTCTTCCTTTTTCCTTCCCATTTTTGGCTCCCCTTCTCATTTATTTATTGTGTGGGGTGTGTGTGTGGGGGGGGGGGGGGGGGGGATTGGCCCTCCTCCATTGGCTACGCAATGGTATTGTGCGGCCGTAAAAAAAATGGTTAAATTTTTAGCGACTTTTTCATTTGAGCCACAAAAATGGGGGGGGGGCCAACTTTAGGGGTCATGAAAATGTTTGCCTGGAACCGGCAATAGTTTAGTGCATTTAGATTATTTAAGATCTCAACAGCTTTTAACCCTGCCATTAGGCCTACACATGAAAAATTACATGGTAGAAGTCGCTTATTTTTTTTCCACCACGCGGCGTGCCGTCTTCATTCAGGTTATTTGTAATTGACCTTTTGCATGCATACTAGGGGGATCTCGTTTTTAACCTGTTTCATGGTCACAAGCATGCTTTAGTGCTTTTAGATCATGTAAAGACCCTTCAGCAGCAAAGTTAAATGCTGATGGATTTTTAAACTTCAATTAACGAAGTCCCCTATAAAATGTTAAAACAATTCCTTGCTCTTTATGATGGGGGGCCATTTTGACCCCCTCCCCAGACACGACGGTTAACATTAAAATTCTGATATAGTCCCATAATTCAGAATGGTCCATATCCTCTGTGCATACAACGTCATAACTGATTGAGTTGTGGATCCAAATACAACTGTTATAACACACTTACAAAATGCACGGTTTTCACCCTAATATTACCCATTTTTGCTCAAGTCACAAATTTTTGACGGGGGCTGGGATTGGGGCCATTTGAGAACGGAAGGAATATGAATTTTCTTTTTTGTGACCTACCCTTAGCTACGCAAATTCTCCTGAGCGAGAGTTAGAGCAAAATCCAAGGTCTATGGTGAACTCCCTTCCTATTTTGGCATGAAAGCCTTATGAATTCATTCATAAGTGTATAGGGCGCAATATGGTGAAATCAGTTTTTGTCAATTATCTTAAAAAACCTTTGACTTTTGGATAGAACATATAATTAGTACCTATTACCTTTTACCGACCCCCCCTAATGTGGCCAGTTCTGCACTTTTGAGTGGTCTCAAACCTTCCTATGGTCCAAACGGTTCTGTAGATACAGTCATAGTACTCTTCGCTCAAAAGGGGCGTGACCCGGGAAAGTCCCCCCCCGCTTTGTCGTTTCATTTCACGCATTTTCGGCGTCAGTGGGAATTCTGTTACCAACCAATATTGTTCGGACCTTCAGTTAGTGTATTCCTGAAGAGTTTAGCTCTGGACCTATAATGCATACAAACCACCATGAGCTACATAGGAGTACATCCCTCCATCAATCACGCACACGCGGGCTAGCGGCCGACCAGTTAACCCTATACTTACCGTGCAAATCGCAGTCCAGCCGACTCGGAAGTTTCACGCAATCTCTATGTTCCAAATATAGATTAAAATTTGCGTCAGAACTGGAATCGAACCCACGACCTTAGATAACAAGACGACGCTCTACACAATCCACAGCCCGCAACTCGAGGCCATGCAGGTGGAAATTCTTTTTTGTAATACTAATAATACACTAACTGAATAAGGCACATAAAAGAATCTTCTTGCTTGACAAGGTTACCGGATCGCTCCTAGCCGCCTATCATCATCCCGCCTGCCTAAAAATCTGGTCCCCCCGCCACTGGTGATCTTCTGATTTAAAAGCATTTTTCGTATCAAAGCTTACCTGATAGTCACTATGATAATTTATACCCCTACAACCCTATGTTACATGTGCCAAGATAAGCACCCTGGAGCTTTTTCCTTTCGAGTCCAGCAGAATAGGTCACGTAACCCACCATGATTAGACTTCCTCTTCCTCCAAGTCCCTTGCGCTACGCCTAATGAACTGTGCATATCTAATCATTAACAATGACAATGTCTCAGCGAAGGGTATCGCTATGATACTTAAATCCATGTAGTAAGTGAGCTAGTCCACCCAATGTTGACCCTGATATGATCTTCTTATCGACCTAGCACCACGGGACAACAATCGCGTTATAACACAAACCAAGGCCAAAAGCAATCATGATAAAAGATGACTTCAGACTTGATACTGTCTCACTGAAACGCGAATACGGAACAAACGAAATGACTGCAATGGCAATTCCTCCCCATACCAGTCCGTTGATTCATGCCTTGAATAGAAATCGACATTCCGGAAGAGCGATAAGTTTCGAAGTCCTTGCAACACCTTAAGGAAGTCGTGGAAACACCTTTCTTTCTTCAAATCACTTTCTAAACGGGGACAGTTCGCCGTCGGGTAATTGTATGTTTACATATTTAAATTCCAATTCTTTTTAGTCTGTGGTCTATGCTTTAATTTTTCAGTGGACGTAATAGCGAACCACATACGCATATATTTGCCATGATCGCAAGAAGTAACTACTTAAGGCGCCGTTTCCTCCATAGTGAGTGCTAATAATTTTCAATTAAATGGCGGGTAATGGCGAAGAAACCTATTCCTGAGGAAGAGCAGTTTAATCACATAAGCAAAGGCATAGCGTTTTTTTCGAAGTGTAATAAATACGTTGTATAGGTCGTTTGGAAGACCAGACCCATTTCCCAAAACCGATTGAAAAAAATAAAAAAATATAAATCCATGATTCACTGCATAAATCTTAACATTGTGTGCTATTTAATCCTATCCTCCATTATTCCACGGTTGTCTTTCCACATAATGTGACTCCAACATTCCACTACGATTGTTTTCCTTGTATCTTGTAAAAAGTCCATTTTTGGTAAAAAATATTATTTTCTATAATATCTATGTACGAACCATTCATCCATGGGTGTAGGTTTTACACCTGCATAATGCTCTGGAATTCCACAACAAACAATTGAAGATTGGAAATGTCAGTAAATATAGGCAGTACTGGATCCAAATTTGTATTTTTTTTTCATCAAAATACCATATCTTAAATAATCTTTTCACTGAAACCTACTTACCCACCCACAAAAGTAACCTCTACAACAGTCCCATATCATGTATCACCGAAATGAATTATGCTTATTTTGACGTGGAGCTACCAAGTTGTGAGAAAGGCTGTTTTGGGTCATTTGTAAAACGAGACCCGTTTCGACGGTCAAAAATACGTTATCAATTTCTATTTATCAATGAGGTGTTTGAATTGAACATATTGTTTTAAAAATATCATGCAGGCAACTTGGAAGGATTTAAAAACTATAATGTAAAAAGAAATTTGACAACCCATTACCTATATTTTTTTATCAAAAAGTTTTACTTTTTTGAAGAATGGCACTCATGAGGTTAGAGTTACCAATCTAACCGGCACGTATGCGGTAAAAATGGTAGATGATCTTTTCAAATTGACTAACTATCATATGGATAGTAAACAATATGGGTTTACCTACATCGGGGATACAAATCGAATCTCTTTTTTGGAAAATGGATCGGTCCTTCAAAGGACCTTCGGGTTTGTGGTGTTGATGTATCTACTCAGCTTAATTAGTATCTAGGTGGTGTCTGCCTCAAGATGGCAGGTTTTATGCATGATGTTTTTCCTCGTTCGTTATTGTTGGCAAATTTATGAATACCCAATTCTGGTCTGCAACCGTTGTTCCCATGTCTGTGATGCTATTCTGTGAGTTTTTTAGAGACCGTTGTTTTTTTCCTTTTGACTCATCATATTTGGCTAATTTCCTTGTTGGTTTCGGCCTTTTTCTTAGCTGTTGCTCTTGTTCCTAGGGCTAATATTGATAATCCTATTTCCAAAGTTTTGGGAAGGTTTGAAGATGTTTTTCTGTAATTTGAAGGGTGATGAATCGAAAACTTTTGTGTCCACATCTGGAAATGTGGGGAACATTGTAATACTGAAGAGGGGTAAAATGTTACAGGGGTAAATTTGAATCATTCAAATTCTGTTTTTTTGTTAAAGTGCACCAAAAGTATTTGTCTCTTGAGACTATTGAAAGTATCATCACATTAAAGTATTTTATCTTGTTTTGCTGTTATGTTTATCGAGTTTATTATAGTTGATGGATGGTTTGATATAATTTGTGTGTATGTTTCAGAACATTTGGTAGGTTTTAAAGAATTCCTATTGTGTTGTTGAATGTGTGGAGTTTGGCAAGTGTTTAATGAGAACTAAGAGAGTTAAATTGGATTATCTACCTATCCACTAGGTGCCGTTTCAACCGTCATTCTTGAGATCATACGACAAGTTTATAAGCCTATATATCCAAAATATATGTGTAAGTGAATGTGTTGATATTGTGTTTTATTCATTCATGAGGTCACACATGAATTCAGAAGTTTGTGGTTCTGACCTACTTGTCTTAATATTCAATGTATTTTGATCGGTGGGTTCTTGCAATGTCACTCTAAACTTACTTATTACTTGTTCATATTTAGTCCAAGAAACTTTTAGACTGTGTATAGAGGATATTTTCCTAATATTATTGTTGAGAAGCAACATATCACAAGTCCCTAAAATCCCCCGTGGTGCTTTTGACGAAATAAGGGGTTAAGTTTAGCAGGGGTACAAAAAATTACAAATGATTCAATGAGCTAAATCATAGGGGCTATCGTATTATTCTAGTCAAACTGAATAAGAAAATGTTAGTTGTCTATCGTTTGGAACATAATTTTTAGAACGCAGTAAAATATTTTTAAGGTCATCGTTTGGTAAAATTTTCAAAACAGTACAACTTTTATTCAACTAATTCCAAATTACTCGTCCATGTTGTAATGGTCTAACATTCTCATTCACACTCGCTACATCTTCGAAATATTGTCCTTATAGGGCATGGCTTGTGACCTCTCATAGTCCCAGTAGAAACGTGCCCTAATGAACCATATTTAACTATGCAAGTAAATTACTTAAACTATTTAAATTATCTTTTCATCAGTATATACACAATTAGACCACACTTTGAACATTTTGGACAAAGGATCGGGGAACTCCGAGCATTATTATCCAGTATGACCTTGACCAGTTTTTTTTCCATATAGCTAATCCATAAGTCGCAGATAGGACAAAACTATACCTTTTTAATCTTATGACATGACAAACGTTGGTATAAATTTGAAGCAATGGAAATTTTAGAATTGACCCCTGTACAAACATTAACCCCTATTGCTCAATTAGCACACAGGGATTTCGTGGGGACTTTGAATAATTGCTTCCTTGCAGCATCAGGAAACTATCCTGCCAAATTCAGCTTGTACCTATTATTCCGGGTGTTTTCTAAATATCGTGGACTAATATTGGCCATTTCACAAAGGTGCCTCGATATTCCGCTTGAAAAACCATGACAACTGGAGTGGTATTTGCTTAATTACTGAAAGATCTATCAAAGGCTATCGGTAACCGGAGGAAGATACAACATTTTCAGTTATTTGGGATTGTTTATTTCTCTTTTAACATGGCAACCCCACGAAATATGTAATTTAAACACGCCAAGGATACCGGGTTGTTGACACCGTTTCACTAGTTAGTCTAAAAAAACATTATCCGCGTTAAGTTGCCATTTCTAGATGCAGTAGTAACTGTAGTTTATTTGTAAGGCAGATAGCAATAGCGGTGATGAGGCACGCTTGCCAGATCAGATGCCTTTGTTGCTTCCGTACCATCTGCAAGACTAGTATAATACTCATGCTGTGGTGAAGGTAGCGCGTCTGTCCTCCTTTTGGATAAAGGAGATTTCCAAAGAATCAGACAGGGTTGCCAATAAAATTACGGCCGACACAAAAAGTACAGAGGCCGGACACGACCAACGACATCCGATAGCTCCCCGTTGAATCATACAAAAAAAAACCTGAAAGATTCGAGAAAAACAAGAAATTAGTATGTGTTCTGAACCAGCAAGATGAGACTTAAAAAGACTGCCAAGTGAAAACATGCAAGAATTTCACTGGCGGGCATACAATGATAAAGGTTATAAGAGCGGGGTCCGCTGGTCAGAGAATGAAGTAATTTGTGGAAAATACAGTAATTCAAGAGTTTCAAATCAATTTTGGTATTTTCTCCCCTCCCAAGATCGATCGAGCCTCATCCCTCCACAATCATCCTCACACGCGGCTAGCGGCCGACCAGGTAACCCATTTATACTACCGTGAAAATCGCAGGGCCAGCCGACTCGGAAGTTTCAAAGCAATCTCTAAATTAAATTTTGCGTCAGAAATGGGAATCGAACCAACGACCGTTAGATTACAAGACGAGCGGCTATACACAGCAACGACGCAACTCGAGCAATGCAGTGGAAATATTTTTTTGTAATACTTAATAATACAATAAACGGAATAAAGCGCCAAACTATAACATCTTCTTGATTGACAAGGTACCTTGTTGGCTCCTAGCCGCTTCTATCATCATCCGCCTGCCTAAAAATCCTGGTGCCACCACTGGGAATTCTGATTTAAACATTTTCGTATCAAAGCTTACCTGATAGTAATATGAGAATTGTAGACCCTACACCATATGTTAACATGTGCCAAGATAAAGCACCCTGAGCTTTTTCTTTCGATCCACCAGAATAGGTCACGACCACCATTATTAGACTTCCTCCAATTCCTTGCGATACTCGATACTGTGGCAAGTATCAGTGAACATGACAATGTCTCAGTGAAGGGTATCGCTATGATACTTAATCCATGATAAGTGAGCTAGTCCACCCAATGTTGACCCTGATAGATCGTCTTATCGACTCTCAATCCCACGGGACACAATCGCTGTAACACACCTAGGCCAAAAGCAATATGATAAAAATAACTTCAGACTGATATTGCCTAAACTGACCGATACGGAAACACGACATTACTGCATTGGCAATTCCCTCCCCATAACATCCGTTGATTATCTTGGAATAGATCGTACATTACGGAAGAGCGATAGCGAGCCTTTGCAACAGCCTTAAGGAAGTCGGGGACACACCTTTTCTCAATCACTTTCTAACGGGGACCAGTCGCGTCGGTATTGGTATGTTTTTACTAACTATTACATTCCACATTATTCTTTTTAGTCTGTCGATGCTTTAAAGTTCAGTGGACGTAATAGTGAACACATCCGCATATATTTGCCAGGATCGCAGAAGTAATCTTAAGGCGCCGTTTCCATCATAGTGAGTGATAAGAATTTCAATTATGGCGGTATGGCGAAGAAACCTATCCTGAGATGAGCATTTTATCACATAAGCAAAGGCAAAGCGTTTTCGAAGTAATAAATGAACGTTTGTATAGGTCCGTGTGAAACCATACCATTCCAAACCTATTGAAAAAAATAACAAAATTAAATCCAATATCACTGGCATAATATCTTTAACATTGTGTGCTATTTATCTATCATCCCATTATTCCACGGTTGTCTTTCCACATAATAGTGCTCCAACATTCCACACGATTGTCTTGTATCTTGTAAAAAGTTCCCATTTTTGGTAAAAAATATTATTTTGGTATATGATATGATGTAGACATTCTCCATGGTGTAGTTTTACACCTCATAAGGCTCTGAATTCCACAACAAACAATTGAAGATTGGGAAATGTACAGTAAATATAGGCAGTACTGGATACAAATTTGTATTTTTTTTAATCAAAATACAATATCTTAAATATCTTTTCACTGAAAACTAATTACCTACAAAAAGTAACACTCTACACAGTCCCATATCATGTATCACCGGAAATGAATTATGCTTATTTTGACGTGGAGCTACCAAGTTGTGAGAAAGGCTGTTTTGGGTCATTTGGTAAAAGAGACCCAGTTCGGTCAAAAATACGATTATCAAATTTCTATGTATGAATGACATCTATATAACAAGACTGAGCCATGTATGTGGGGTTTTAAACTTGTATGATGCTTCATATACAACAAGCGATTAAAGATTGGAAAATGTACACTAAATATACGTAGTACTGGATGAAAAATAACCTTTTTCCCGAAAGATTTTTCTGAAAGATTGTTTTTTAATTAAAAACTTTTGATTGCCTACAAAATTTAATACCATGCATGATATGTTTCCTTTAAAGGTAAGACACGATGTAGGGCTGCCAAGTTGATATAATTAGTAGGGGACTGTAGTGCACAGATTTTATGTGAGTGTGCATATCTGGATAAAATTGTGAATTTTGGTACACAAGTACTTTATATCCATTGATAACAAAGAAATTGATGGAAGCACTTGCGCCACACCCCTTTCATGGCCCAGCTTGAATTTCAAGGTTACACAGGGATAAAACTTTTAAAATGTTCCGATTGTGTTGAAAAGCACACCATGGTGTTTGTCTGATTACAAGGATTCCAAAAAGGTATAATTTGTACTACCTATAGCTTATAGTTTTGGAATTATGTGGCAAAAACTATAAAAGTGGTGAAAAAAGTCATTTTTAGATTGTACCGGGGTCAAAATTAAAAGTTGCTCCAATTCTTGTAAAACGTGGGTCAAATTGTTGGTTTAGCTAATAGAGTGAAATATAGAATAGTTTTGACTCTCTTCGATGCTTAGTTATAACCAAAAATTGTGAATAAAGTTTCAACGGCTATTGCACTATGGATTCCTATTGACCTGTGCCCTATTTTGTGGATCACGTGAAAAACTAAGCATAACAGAAAGGCAAAGTATTCCTTACTTCAATCCTTAAAGCTTGGGAAACAACTTGCACCACATATTACCTGCATCAAAAGCAACTTTTGATTTTTGACCCATGTATACCCTGAAAATTGAATTTTTCACCATGTTTTACAGTTTTAACCCCGTCATCTCCCAACTGTAAGCCATAAGATAGTGTAACTATGCCTTTGTGGAATCCTTGTAAACCGACAAACATCATAGTGCGCCTTTTTCAACACATTCGGAACATTTTTAAAATGTTTACCCCTGTAAACCTTGAAACCCAACATTGGGTCCATTAGGGGGGGGGGGGTGGGGGGGGGGGGGTGGTTGGCAAGTGCTTCCATCATTTTTAGGGATTATCAATGTATGAAGACTTGTGTGCTAAAATTCACAATTTTATCCCAGAAGCGTGCACTCTTTTACTACAGTTCAGTCCCCTGCTAAATGGGCGTTTAGCCCATTAACCAGTACCGCCGAGAGGAGGGTCAAAGGGTAATTGACCCCGGGCCCGGGTCCGAGGGGCCCGGGGTCTAAGGGCCGTAAATAAAGTTTCAGCCCTTGCGGTGTGACAAAGTCAGAGAGGGAGAGAAGTGGAGAGAGGGATGGAGGGAGAAGAGAGGGAGCTAGAAAGATAGAGCATTGGCGGATACAGGGGCGCCGTTTCTCCCTTCTACGACAATGAACCTACTTACCGTGAATTGAGAAAATACGAAGGTAACCCCCGAAATTTCCATTTTTTGTTTGCGCTACACGCGGTTAATAAATTCAATGCAGGGCCTCTCTTGTTTGAGAAATTACACAAAACATTAAGATTTGTTTAGATAAAACTGTTTGTCATGAATTATAAAGTGACTTCTTACCAATTTCTATCAAATATACACGCGAAATGGTTTTTGGAAAGTGAAACATTTTTCAAGGGTTCGCGCTTCGTGCCTGCACCCACCCCGGGCCGCTTCACATATGAACTCTCCTGAACACTTTATATATTATTATTTGAAACAAAACTAAAACCATCACATTTTTTACTTTTTAAAAACCGTCTATCATACCTCTATCATTAAAAATTGAAACACTTACAAATTCCTATTTGTTTCTATAATTTCATGAAGAAAAATGTGTTCTGGCAGTGAACATTGCCAGGCGTCCGCGCTTTGCGGGCGCGGGGGGCGTGGGGGGGCGGGGGGGCGGGAGGGGGACACCCCCTCCGCGCACCCACCCCCTGGGCCGTCTCCAAAACAAAATATGAATAATTTCAAACAAAAATACCCATAGGTTTGCTCGATGAACTACATTATACAGCTCCCATACCCCGCGGATTGCCCGCTTCGCAGGCACTGTAACTTCAAAATCTCCCCCCCCCCCATGGGGTTCTGGAAAACGAAATTGGTAAAAGGGAGCCCGTAACTCCAAGGTTCCCCCCCCCCCCCCCCGGGCCCTGCAATTTTCTCTCGGCGCCCCTGTCATTAACGTTTTCGGACCTGTGTGTTTTTAAAAAAAATGTAACTTACTGCTTCAATGGGCATTATGATGTTAAATATGCCAAACTGGCTCACGAGACTTATTGCAAGCAAAGACCAACTACAATGCTTCCTCCACTCAAGACTACCACTCGATGAGTTAACCGATGGCACAGGGCATATGATTCGTGCTTTAGAAAAAAATAACAATAGTGGCAGTGAGCGTACACTTGTTCATCCCCATCAAAAGAATATATACTTGATATTATTCTTGAATACAATCAGAACAGTAATCATTGTGAATTTTAGTACTAGCAAACAATTCGGATGTTTGTTTTTTTACGACTGTTTTATTGATTGAATCAAAATCCCGATGAGGGCGACTATTTTTTTAAATCGTGTTTTTTTTTTTGCCTATAACTATAGCAGGGGACTGTCGTGTAAGAGTGTGCGCTTCTGTATAAAATTGTTAATTTGTGCACACAAGTGCTTTTAGGCCATTGATAATCCATAAAATTGTGGAAGACTTGCCACCCCCCTTAATGGCCCCCAGCTTGGGTTCAAGGTAATACTGTGTCAAAATTTGAAATGTTTGAATGTTGTAAAAAGCACACCACGGTGAATGTCTGGTCATTCCAAAGACTGATTCCCTAAACAATGTTATAGTTTACACTATCATGGCTTATCGTTCCTGATTATGGGGTAAACCACTGTAAAAATGGTGGACAAAGTCCATTTTGGTTTGTAGCATGGGCAAAGTTAAAAGTGCTTTGATTCAGGTAATATGTGGTGCAAATTGGGTTGTCCCTGGCTTAAAGGTTGAAATAACGAATAGTTTGCCTTATCTGTTTACGCTTCGTTTTCACGTATCCACAAAATAGGTCACAGGTCATAGAACCAATAGCTCCAATACTGTTGGACCTTTATCCCATTTGGTTAATAACCAGACACGTAAAGATAGTCAAAACATTCCTATATTTCATTCTATGACCTAAACCACAATTTGAACCACATTTTACACAAATTGGAAGCAACTTTTAATTTTTGACCCCTGTACACCCAAATTGTCTTTACCTTTTTTACAGTTTTACCCCAATAATTCCTAAACTATAAGTCACAGGTAGTAAAACTATCCCTTTTTGGAACCTTGTAACCAGACAGACATCAATGGGTGTCTTTTTTAACACAATCGGAACATTTTACAAAAAAATGTTTACCCCTGTGTAACCGTGAAAATCCAAGCTGGGGGCCATGACAGGGGGGTGGGCACTGCTTCCATTAAGTTTTTTGATTATCAATGTATAAAGTACTTGTGTACCAACATTCACATTTTTATCCGGATTTGCACACTAATATCTGTTTTCACTACAGTCCCCCACTAATATGCTTTGCTACAAGACTGCGATAATACGGATATCATGATCATTGCTAGGGAGAAAAATCCTCCCGGGTATCGATATCTGGCTGGTTTCAAAGACTTTTGCAAGACACATCTGAGAACTATGATTTTTTTCGTGAGCCTTTTAGAAACATAACAAAATAACATAGAGAATATTTAAATGAATTAGGGACACCATCTCACATCTTCAAATCACTAAGACTCACATTTTAATGGTCCCTATCAGGCGCTCAAATGTGTGACTTATGAACGGGGACACAATGTATTCGAATGGGTCCGAATGCGACACATAATGAAATGTTGTTAAAAAAAAAAAAAAAAAAAAAAACACACACACACGAGAACTCTTCTCTTTAATCCATACAACAATCAATGTGGAATAGCAAGTTTAAGTCCAAGAGGAAGTCCGTCATATATAAAATCACAACTTTGTCATAAAACTTAACGAACGGCTCCGGAATTTTTGTTTTTTTTTGTTATACACGGTATCCCTTTGCACTGTTATACTGCATATTACTTCTACCATCAAAACCCCAAGTTTGGTTTCCCACGGTACTATGATGGGCGCGATGTGCAAGTGCCAGGCTCCCCTATAAGTAGAGAACACAATAGACATAAGTGGGACCACACCTTTAAAAATGCGATTGCACCTCTGTAAAAAGGTACTATAGGATCCACGCGAAAGCACGAAAGTTTCTGTTATAGTTCCTCTCCATGTCTCTTTAGATTGCTTATATTTTAGTCACCACCACTATCCGGTACAGCAGTAACAAAAATTAATTTCAAAGTTTCCCTCAGCTTACCGCTACTATTTCCGCTCTCAGAGAAAGCAACACCAATGAAGGCATATCTCCAAGTCCATATATAGAGTGTACCCCACGTACCATTTATTTTCAAGGGAGAAAATTGAACTTCCGCCAACCCGCCATTCTCTCTAAATCTAAGGTCCGTATGCACAAAAGAGTTGACCGGATCTAAAGTTTTAGACCTGGTCTAATTGTAATTTAGTTTAGTCCACCAGAAAAGACATTTTTCCTTACAATTGACATGAGGTATTTTGTCCGTTACTTCAAATTTCATTTGAATCATTGACATCTGCTAGTTAATTTTGTGCAGAAAATATGATAACTGTCATTTTTGGACAAAATCAATTTTGACTGTAACCAGATCTAACTTTTTGGTGCAGACCTAAATCTTATAGGGTTTCGTACTTACAATTGTCTTATATTAACCTTCTGTAAGCAATATGAAACATAATGTCGATCCGATCCAGCTATTCTCGATGCGGTAACCATCGAAATGCTCTTGCCATTTTAGAAAAGATGATCCCAACTTTGACCAAAATCCTTCAACTAATAATCTCATCAAGGAGCACTTGCCAGTCCAACCCATGTTGGCGTATCCTGTGATCCTTATATTTTTTCTGCAGAAACACTAGACATCGTTGGAGACATTTTGTTTGGTATAGTTTTGCCTTGGAAGTGCTGTAAATATATGATTCCAATTCCAAAGCTCATAAGAAGTGGTGGCAAAAATCAAGTTTTTTGTGCTATCGTTAAATTCCTTGAATGACAGTCTAAAGATTACGTTCTTATTTAATATGCGGACCAGATATGAGAAAGTACTAATACCATAAACTTTTGCTACAGGTATATAAGGGCAAAATTTGTACACAAATGTACAAATTTACACTGATGGAATTCCAAGAATCAGTAAATGCCTAAAATAATACTAAAAATAAATAATAAAGAAATCTGCATTATATAACGCTCTAGAGAAAGCACAGCGCCAAACAACAAATACTATTACGAATTAATATACAAATGTGATCATACCGCTTCTAAGGAAAACTAACAATCCAAAGTAGAAATTTAAGCTCAGGCATGTTGGTTTTTCAGGAGCCGCTTAAAGAACAACGACGGGTGGAAGGTGAACCTTCTCCTAACTTTAATGTTAACGGGAATCTTGTTCCAGAAGGCTAGGACCTGACGTTGAATGATCTGTCTCCAAATCTACGCTGGTAATGAAATATAACAAGCACGTAACATGAACAAAAATCGTAACCTTAGCTATTGTACCCCGAATTTACTGTCAAAATGTTATACAAATTTCGACCATCAGTTAAGGTATGAGGAGCCAGCTGTACGTAAGCGAATTATACACATTAAAGAAGGATTTTGTATTGATATTGTTCTTAACAGGCCAACCAGGGGAAAAGCAATCAAAGGAATTTGTGATGACGAAGAGTATTGTCACGACCGCATGAGAACACCAAAACGCGCAGCGTGCAAGACCCATTTCATTGGTGCCCCCGGATCAGGGCCGCAGAGAGCAAAATTGCGGGCCAGGGGGGAACCTTGGAGTTACAGGCCCCTTTTACCAACTTCGTTTCCAGAACCCAATAAGTTCAGTGGAATGCCGAAGCGGTCATGATGCGGCATTCCTTAGCGGGGAGCTGTGTTGATCGAGGACCTTAAAGCATAATGGCAGATTTTTTGAAAGAGCGCCCCATTTTCAAAATTTGATATTTTGGCACGTTCGTTGGTGTTGATGTTAGGAAAACTTCTACCTGCCAAACGAGCGGAATGCTTAAAAAAGGCGTATTTCTCATAATTAAGCGATTTTGTATTAGAATTTGGATCCCAAATTGGACTTAACGGCAGAGCTGGAAATGCTCCGTTTATGTCCGTCCATGATGAAACTAATGCAAAACATTTTTAAAAAAAAAACCTCTAACTTGATTTGGCGCTGAACCAATAACAACAATAATGGATGAGGTAGATATGTACATGGCGATTTCCCGGCTATTTAATATAGGAAGGCCATTTCCCAGCCACCTCCAGCCCGGGAATTATTATCGGGGATCCCGTAATAATTAGCTAATTACAAATTCCTTGTGTGAGACACAGACAATCTCAATTTTTTAAAAAAAACCAATAGGGGGGCGCTCTTCCAAACATGTGTAATATTGCTTTAATGGGCGTATGGTTTGAGTTCATATTTGTTTATGGAGATCAGCCCCGGTGTCGGTGCGGGAGGGGGTGTCCCCCTCCCGCGCGAAGCCGGAAGCCTTGCCAATGTTCAACTTTCTAAAAACACCATTTTCTCATGAAATTTGATAGAAACAAATAAAAATTGTAAGGTTTAACTTTTTAATGATAGTGGTATGATTATGATAAACGGTTTTTTTAATTTAAAAGTAAAATATAGCTGATGGTTTTACTTTGTTGCAAATAATAATATTCGTGAGTAACCTGTAAATTCTTCATTATGTAATATAAAAAAGTGTTCCTGGAGAGTTCATAAATGAAGCGGTCCGGGGTGGGTGCAGCGCGAAGCGCGGAACCCTTGGAATGTTCACTTTCTAAAATTAATTATTGACAAAACTGTTAAAATAGCCAATATACAAAAAATTGAAATTGGTATGTAGTCCATTTTATGATTCATAACCAAACGTTTTATAAATCAAAAAAGTTAAGTTGTTTTTGTATAAGTTTCTCAAACCAAGAGAGGCCCTGCACTAAATTTATTAACCGCGCGTAGCGTGAAAAAATTGGAAATTTCGTGGGTTACAGAATATTTCTCAACGTAAGTAGGTATCATTGTCGCAGGAGGGGGAAACGGTCCCCCTGTATCCGCCAATGCTCTCTTTCTCTCTCCTCTCTCTCCATCCCCTCTCTCACTTTCTCTCCCTCTCTGACTTTTGTCACAACCGCAAGGGCTGAACCTTTATTTTTTTACGGGCCTCTAGGACCCCGGGCCCCCTAGGACCCCGGGCCCGGGGTCAATTACCCCCTTTGACCCCCCCTCTCGGCGGTACTGTGCCGTATAGTAACGAGGTGGCATAGCCAATGCGGGACAAGACCAAAGATCGAACAGCATGGTTGCAAGCATCAAAGTGATAAACCTACGAATACGCGATAAGTTACGAATAGAGTAATTTACACTTACTGATAACACCAATCTGATTGGACATACTCATTGTGGAATCAAACATAACCCCAAGGTTCTTTACACACACAGATACAAGAACAGAGGTGTCACCCAGAAGTAACCGTATTGAAAGCAGATTTTTTCAAAACACAGGGCGTGGCAAAGACAATCAATTCTGCCTTTTCTTGATTCATCTGCAGCATGTTTTTTGACATCCAGGTGTTTATGTCAGATATATACCTTGAAAGTTTTCGAAGAGCATGCTCACAATCACCTGAAATCTTTGGATTAAACCCACAGAAAAACTGAGTATCATCAGCATACGTGTGAAAGTTAACATTCACACTGGGTACCCGATTCTCAGAACTGGTCTGTACTTTACAGCAAAGACTGCTCAACCAGTACAAGTAGTGGAGGCGTAATATAACAGAACAGTATTATTTACAGGTACTCGAATGATGGTTAACAATGTAATGTCCAAGCGGCATATTTTCAACTACTCTGTTCCTCAGGGTTCCATTGTAGGCTCGCACGGTTTCATAAGTGTACTTCATAGAGTCAGTAACATTATTAGGAATTATTATGTGAATGTTACTGACTCTATGAGTACACTTATGAAACCGTGCGAGCCTACAATGGAACCCTGAGGAACAGAGTAGTTGAAAATATGCCGCTTGGACATTACATTGTTAACCATCATTCGAGTACCTGTAAATAATACTGTTCTGTTATATTACGCCTCCACTACTTGTACTGGTTGAGCAGTCTTTGCTGTAAAGTACACACCAGTTCTGAGAATCGGGTACCCAGTGATCGAGGGTAAGCAAAGGTATGCAGTGAAACTCAGAGTATTAACGGTTGCCTTTCCAGAGCTCTATACTTTGAAATTTGTTTTAACGCTCTCCTGATCCTGTATTGTAATTTCAGGCTTCAAGAGAATATCCAAAGTTCAATGTTTGCTACATGTAGACAGTGGGGCATGTTCTTCTTTGCTGTTGTTTCGTAGTCCCCATCAGGGGAGGAGGGCAAACCAAGTGTAAATTCATAACAAATTATCAAAATGATATAACAGTCTGTTGCCCCAAATAAAACTTGCACATTTTCTTGAAAATGAATAAAATGTCGCTTCAATTTATTTCCCTCAATATCAGTGACCAATAAATACGCTAGACTTAAGCAAACATTGGAGCTAAAGATATTCAATTACTGGCACGGTGAGCGGTGTAGAAAAACACTTCAGATTCCTTTTCATCTGGGAGTGCATGACCATTGTTATATTGTCTCGCGGGTGAAAAGACTCAGGTGTTACCACGTCTCCGATTTAGACGAAGTCCTTTTTTAATGACGTGAGCGCAAAATACTTTCCTCATTCGCAAATAAATCTTTAACTTCTATAGTGCGTGTTCAATTAACTTTGTCCATGTTTTTCATCATTTATTCGAGAAGGAAGAAAGAAAGACGACAAACATAAACACCATCATGCCCGAATGTTGCTGGGCAGATTGGACAAATTTGCGTAGGAATTAAAATCCGTCAACTTATTGTTAAATTCATTGTATTCAATTCCCGCGCTTTCAGAAGAAAACATATGGTCACGACCCTGTATATCATATCCTGTAAACTGGTTAGTATGTGAAAGAGGACCGGGTAGTTTGTTTACTCAACCATGTAAGAAACATCTGGCTATAACAATGGCTCCGCATACCGGTCCCGTTGTAATATCTTTAGTTAATAGTTGTGCTGAAGGTTAACATATTCCAGTGTTCACTGAGATTATAAGAGAAATTGATGTGACATGTATTCATTTTAAAGAAAATGTGCAAGTTTTATTTGGGGCAAACAGACGGTTAGTCATGTTAATAATTTATCAATAATTTACACCGGTTTTGCTTATACCTTTGAAGGGATACGGAATTTGTTATGCAAGCTTGTTATTTGGTCTACGGCTCATTGAGTCTAATGTTGACGTTTAACAAAATTACAATAAAATCGTGTTACTCACCTGCAAGTTGGGCGTTTTCCGAGCTCTATTGCTACAACTATGTATGCATTATTCTAGTCCAGTCACAAATGAATGGTCCGGACCAAACACTATTCGCTGATGTAGAATAAGACGCACGTTAGAATAAGACTGTTGCTAGGTCAACTGGCTCACGCTAAAACTTTGGTTCCGAGCCCAACTTATCACATTGATCACAACCCAAATCGTAAGGGCAAGAAAATCATAATTCGGACCAGGGCATGAGCCAAGGCTTGAAACAGTAACCAAGGTATACTAACGTGCACTACATCAGCGGAATAGAAGTCTTCTAGCAGGGGAATAAGGTCGTGAATAAGTCGAGTTCGGATAATTCAGGCACTACGGTTAACAAGTAAGCAACAAACAATGGTCATATTTCCGATGAACCTTGTGTTCCCATTCCCAGAATCGTCAAGGTTATTGCTGAGATGGGTCACGGTGGTCAATCGGGATATGAACCACAATAGTGCCTGAATTATCGAACTCGCTATATGCACAGAACCGATACAAATGAATACGATAGTTTGTTGGTGTGGAGAATTGACTGGAGACGGTAGGGCAGTATTGAAAAGATATGTTTGTTAAGCCGTTGCATAATCAATCATTGACCGGTCCAAAGATCAAAGTTTGACTTTTCATGTGACCACTGGCCACTGTTGTTCCCAACAGTGAAATTTCCTCACCAATATTTTATTCTTCTTTCTTCGGAAATGGTAACTTATTCTTTCTACTTTTTTTTGAGTGGTTATTGGAGGTGTTATTCCTATTTTAGTTTTCTTGGGGGGGGGGAGTGTTTGAGGGGAAGGGCAGGGGTTTTATTCTTTCTTTTCGGAAATGGGATGTATGATTTCTTCTTTTTGGGGGTTGTAGGTTGAATTGTTTTTTCTTTTAGTTTTTGGAAAGGAGGGAAGGGGTTTTTTCCTTTTGTTTTGGGGTATAGGGAGAGGGGTTTTTCGGTAGTCGGGACAATATTTCCAATCGTTTCAGCGTCTCCCTCAGCGCCTTCTACGTATGTATTCTGCACATTTTCATACACTTTCTGGACAGAAAGCCGGTGGACTCCTCCTTTAACAACATCTTTCTTTAACTCTTTTCTTTAACTGCAAAACTGTCACATAGATGGCCGTTTTAGATGAAATATCTAGACTCATTTCAGGCACCCCTACCAAAGATTATTATGGTTCTCTAAGCCTGGTGGATAACAACTCTAACAGGTACATTTGTATAATTCCAATAATGGTTTTATTTTTACCGTAAATACCAGCACTACCAGCATAACATTGGTATATGTACATCGCGCTTTTGACTGGTTTTTTGTGATCCTTGTTTTTTTTTATAATGTTACCTATACCAATGTCCCGATGTGGGATTCTGACCATTGGATCCGTATCCCTATACGAAAAGAAAATTAGCATAACCTTTGGGATTCTTGTGATTATTATAAAAGCGATTCATAAAGTTATATAATTACCTCGATTTAGATATAATGCTCTCAAAGCTGATCAGTTAAGTCGGCAGGTCACCCAAGTACTGTTGTTCACAGGCGAAAATGGTTGGACGTTGGTCCTTGACACGGGCTTTCACAAATCACTAGGGCTAAATGTGCTTCTCTTAAGCAGCACGAACTGTCCATCTCAGTTTCTATGACCTTTGACCCCACCTATGACCTGTTAATTTGAAAAACGGATGGTTATTTTGAAGTTAGTAAGGCAGAGATGTTAATTTACGGATTTTCAAAGAATGCCCCTTTAATCAGTGTAAATGTTGAAATTGATAATCTGTGTCACACCCCACTATGACTTGTTGTCAGTCGTTAATTGGTTTTTTTCTGACACCTTGGTGTATCTAGCCCTAGTTTGAGACTGAAGGAATTTCTGAATTTTCAAAGAATACCCTTTTACCCTTGGTTAATCAGCCACATGTCTTTTCAACCCCCAATCTTGTGTAACATCTATATGGTCCCTTGAGTCAATTGTTCTTCTAATTCAAGTGATCAGAGCATTTAATTTGAGACCAAAGCATGAATTTATAGATGTTAAGTGCTAATCCCTTTAAATCGGCCTATTATCTTTGGCCCCAATGTGTTTACACCCTTATGGATCGTAGGGCAGTGGTTCTTCAGACCACCTTTGGTGATCATAAAGCATAATAATGTTGAGACAGAAATGGAATTTATGATTTTCAAAGAAGCCTGCCCCTTTAAAAAATCAATCGTCGTCCTACACTGTCTTTCCCCCTCAATCTGTGTACACCCTATATGGGCCTTGGGTGTTTCTTTTGACTGAACTTTGTTTGCCATAGCATTGATTTTGTGAGAGAAGAATGGATTCATAGATTTTCAAAGATGCCCCCTTTAATCGCCTACATGACCTTTCACCTCACTCTGTGTACACCCTATATGGGGCTTGGGTTAACGGTTCTCCTGACTGAAATTTGTACCATAGCAATTGCTTTATGGCAGAAGAAGGAATTTATAAGCTTTTCAAAAAAGAATGCCCCCTTTAAATCGTACACATAAATCTTGGTCCAATCTGTTGACCCCAATATATAACGCTTGGTCCAGTGGTTTTCCAGAAAAAAGTTGGTTGTTGAAATCGGCCCAACGCTTGGTTAGAAGCAAGCATTTAAGGAGCCGTTTTGGTAAGAGAAAGAAAGAAAGAAAGAGAAAGCAAAGAAAGAAAGACCGCCTAGAGCACAATATGTCAGCTTGCGTAGCGCCACGCTGACAATAGGCAAACGACCCTTGCTATTGTCCCACATTCCCCTGCACACGTCTCAGTTCTAATCGATGAAAATCAGGCCCGTGTTTATAGCATCTGAGAATTCTTTCCTTGTGCCAGTAATGCCATGTTATCATTTCCGAGGGCTCGCTTTCTTAAACAGATAGATTAAGTCGTACACAACCAGCACATTCAATTAATATTTGGGATCTTACAATTTGGTGGGATTTCTATAACTTCGAGACCACGCTTTTTTCAATTAAATTCATCGCTTTATTCATTGTTTTTAACCCCGAAACACCCTTTCATTCTCACGTCATATTAGACCACTTAGATATTAGTTAAATTCCGCAACATAATACATTATTTTATAATGAATTTCAGGTATTTTGGACCTCAAATCAGGATTTTTCTGAGAGGTTTTTCCACGCACTATTTGAAGTCACAAACAAGCGATTCATTTGCCTTCTCGTGTACATAATAACGCTGTTGGCGTGACCTCCTGATTGACTTGGTGTAGGTCCCACAGTCCAGAGTCCAAACTCTTCCGCAGAACCTGCCTTTCCTTTTGCAGAATGATATATTTTTATTTATGTGGAACTGAACCCACAGGTTCAGATTTATTGTATGTATAGGAGGACACAACAACACATAGGACGAAGTAATTCATGACACTAGGCTTGTGACCACCACCTGCGTACAATGGGAATAATATTGAAGACCGAATAACATTTTTGTCGTGGTTTTGTGATTTCTTGGGACGAAATTCATCAAAGATATCTTCCACGAGATACAATAACGTTTTATCTTCCCAAAGTTGAAAACTTGTATAAGTCTGTAGACCTTCTAAGCAATGAAATCCGTGACACGATCGACTTTCTGTAGTTGTTTCACCTTATAATTGTATGCATATGTGATATGTCTTCCTCATACGTTCTCATATATATTGTTATAGTAACAAATGCCAAAGTCCAATACTTCCACTAGTCAATCCTACTCCACTAGTCAGTCCTACTCCACTATCGGTTCTACTCCTACTCACTAGTCCCGTCATAACTCCACTAGTAGTACATATGGAACTGATTTTTTGTGAACATTCCATATACAATTTGCCACCAAGGTTTTTCTAACAAACTTGGATGAGGATTCCTGAAAATGCCTGGGTACACTTTTTAAAATGTATTCCATTCTTGGATGTATTTAGTGGGCAATGTTGTATACAGGGGTCAAAATTTACAATGGGGCAAATGTGTTTTAAAGTATACAGGTATACCATCATGTTCAATACTTTCAAGGATTATACAAAAGGTTATGTTTTTGGCCATACTAGGGTTATAGTACAATTGTACAAGGCAAAACGGGTTTTCGGTCATACTGGGGGTAAAATGTCAGATGCATCGGTTTGTTTTAAAAATGTTCCAAATTGTCTTCTTTACTGTACAGAAGCCGAAATATATAAAGGTCGCGTGTCGATGACGTTTTGATGATAATTACGAGGGCAAATAATTGCCATGTCCCACACGTTCTAGGGAGACGCACTAGTGCATATATCTGAAAAACCTCTCACTTTGAAAGGTGAAACAAAACAACCATATCTATATACATTTTCTTATTTAGTATAACCCAATGAACGATTTCAAACAAGTTTCCACAAAATCGGACATTCTACTAATTAATGAACCTTGAAATTTCTTGAGCCTATTGTAGGTCGTAAATATGGCAAACTAATACCTTTTTTAGATACCTTATGAGCAACCGAACAGGATTGGTATAAATTTTTAAAAACAATTTTACACTTTTATTGTTTACACCCCGTACAAATTTGCCCCTTATAAAAAACACCAAGAAATCATTTTAAAAATGACACCCATGATTTTCAGAGTTCTTCATGAAAATTCGTATTGGAAAACATTGGTGTCAAAATTGTTTATGAAAAAAACTAAACCAAAATATTAATTAATTTCCCCTGTACTATAGTCAGTCATACTTAACAAGCCTATCCTGCACCACTAATCACTTTGTTTTCGAGTATTGGTGCTATGGTTAGACACTGGGGTCCCCACTTTGCTTATTCCATCATACCCTTGCTGTTTACTGCATCATAAATGACGGATGTTCCCCGGGGGGGGGGGGGGGGGGGGGGCCAATCACACATGAAATGGATATGGGTGTAAGGTTGGCGCGTGAAACCGCAGGGGCATTCGTTGACCATATGGACTAAAAAAAAGATGTCCATTGGGTGGAGAGACACCAAAATGACCCTAATTAAGTGGTTTTCCGGGTGAAACAAATTCCCAAAATGGGGTCTTTTTAAGAAAAATGTCACCACTTCACCCAAAATGGATCTTTGAGTAAAATTTTCCTAAAAATAGGGTCTTTGGGTGAGAGTTTGGTTAAATTTTTAAAATAATGGGTCTTTGGGTGACATTTTCAAAATATATGGGGTCTTTTGGGTAAAAGCGATGCTGAAAAAATGGGGGGTCTTACATTTACATTACAATTGCTCGTTCCCACCTCCAAAGGATGGGAGTGCCCCGGATGTGGTCCACTTATTATCGATCTTGAGCGTTTCCCTAACCGCGTATCTCCTTGGATAACACTGCACTGTTTCAATCAGTGCGAGAGGTTTTGGTCGTGTCTGTCATCATATTTTCCCTGTACGTGTTGTTGTTTGTTCTTTTGGCTCGCGGTTAGTGGTGAATCTGCAGCTTCGGGGTTTTGTTTAAGGTTGGTTTATAGTAGATTTCAATGGGAGAGAGACTCATTAAAAGTTTTTTAGTAGCCCTTCAATTTACCGTGAGAGGTAGAGTAGTTTTTTAATGGTCACAGGTAAAAAGGTTTATGATACTCATATCAATAATAAGCTATGCGGATATACATGTTGAAGAGTGTATTTTTGATTCCATCCAACTTCAACAATAAACCAGGTGTGCATTAAAGTCATCAGGATGAAAACATGAACAATTATTAGCATATCATAGCATAGTCAATGAAATAATGCATTCGTATTTTCATAATACAACATACCCAACTAAGTGTTTTATTTGGCCCTCCCAACTCTTGAAAACCTTGCAAGAGATAGCGCATAACTAAAAATACGTAAACACTTGTGCATTTACGGATAAAGCATGAATTTTGTATATGAGTAATATATACTTAAAATAAAAAAAAGACGATTGTGAGCCCCTTCAATTTTTGCAGCCTTTGTGTTTTCAAATGTCCGCCAAACGTTTGTTTTCTTTAATCATTTTAAAAAAAACGCCAAAAAGAAAAAAAGAAAAAAATAACAATATTCTAAAAAATAAATATAACTGCCTGTTTTAAGCCTGTAAACGCCATTTTTTAAATGGGTTGTCTATACTTTATTTATTAAGGTGCGTGTTTCGATCGATTTGGACCCCGATTTACCGTAAGTAGTATTGATTTTGACATCAGACGAAAAGCCGTATTTTCTCTCATTCGTGTTGTCGTCCTGAAATTGAGCCTTCAAAATCCGTTTCATTCATTCCCAAAATAAATAAACAGAAGCCGCCGTATTAATGGTTAACCATCAATATTAGCACGTAGTGAATAGGGCATTGCAATATGCATATAGCTTCTACCATAAAAACCGCAAGTTTGTTTCCCAGGGTACGTGATGGGGAGTATGTGCAAGTCCCATATCAAGTAGAAAACACAATAGACATAAATCGGAACAAGTACCTTTAAATAAGCCTATACAAACATAATTTGCCGAAAAAGTATCAAAGGAATGAAAATGGTTGACTCTTTAACCATGTTTTCATGATTGTGGTTTACACCAGTACAGAATAAACAAAGATCAATAATATTTGTGTTTGAGGTCAAACTGTACAGGTCATGGTGCACTATATTACGTTTATACATCTGGGATATTCACACGGAAAGCTTTTTTTGATCTCAAGTCGGAATTTTGATACGTACGTATAGAAATTACAGAATCGGATAAAAAGTACTGCCTTGTGTTTAATACACGGATTTCAAACCAACCACTTGCAGGTTATGTTAGCACATCCATGCCAGTAACAAAATACCAAAATACGAGTTTTGATAATTTTTTCGATGTTTCGGATCAGCAAATCGCTGCTTGTCCCTTTAACATGAATTTGGAACTGCAAACCATGCACATTTGCATTGCATTCAAAAGGTGACCTACAAGACACAAAACTAGCATTGAAATAATCATATCGTCGTGGTCACGACATAGTGTCGAATCTAATATTTTGGTCAAATTGAGTTAATAGTTGTTTCTGGTTGCATTTTACGTACTCTTTAATTGTACCCAAAAATAAAAGTGATATTACATCTCCTAACCAAAATAGCCGCAGTCGAATAACACCCATTTGTATAAAACGGGTTTCACAAGCAATCGAATACGTATTCGATAGCTTTGCGTGTCCAAATATCTCAAAGCACACAGATAAATTGTAAACGAATACGTATTCGCTGGGATAAAGATTGCTACTTCAGTGATCAAAATCGATAATAGGTCTATCAAGATCGATGAAATTTACCTTTCTCTACTTCATGAGGGGGCATAGTGACATTAACCCTCGTATTACCAAAGGGGAGGAGTTGCCACCCCAGGTAAACTCCATCGGTGCGCAAAAAACGTTAAAAACTTTCGTTAAGTCTTCCATATAATTATTTCACATCCTTCTGCTAATTTTGGCGAAACAAATGTGAAGGTAGCACTGTCACCGGGTTAGCGTCGAAGTGGATTGGTGGGAGTGGTTCTATTACCTCTACTACCCATTTTTGAAAATGCAGCATTCTGATTGGTCAGTTTACTGCCAATTATTCTGCAATAATGAGCCGCTAATGCATTTTCTTATCATTTATTTTCATTAATCAGCATATAAAATACACATACAAACAAACAAAATAAAATCAAGTTGTTTTAGTTAATTGAATAGAATTAAAGGTTTTGAAGTATCATCTATGGGCTCATAATGTATCCTCGGGCGGGAAAAACATAAAAATAATGGGCGCCATTATTTAGTTTTTTCCGACCTCGGGCACATTATTCGGCTATAAATGGTAACTGCATTACCATTTAGTTATTAGTTCATTTGCTTAAGTATTGTGCACTGTATGGCTCTAAAATTTTATTTTGATTAAAAACTAGTTATTTTCCAAATCATTTGGGGTCAAAACCCGCATGAAAATCCAATATTCCTACCTTTTTTTATGCAAAAGTTATTTTTTTTTCATTTTATACTCTGATGTGTGTCTGTGGAAATGACCAATTTGGCCAACTTGTGAACTTTGACGTCATTGTGACGCCATAATAGGTTATTTTGGAAGCAATAGAAAACGGGGGACCAAAGCTGTCAACTGGTACAGACATCGCACATCATCTATTTCACTATTGCGTTATAATATTAATTTGGGGTGTTTACCACCCACCCCTTAGTAACCGTGTGTACAAAAATAGGACTGGTAAACATATTGTGAAGTTTGATGTTCTTTGATGTTAACTTGGAAATTCTGCAAACTCAAAAATTCTATAGTAAATGATTTTAACAAATTAGCCTTTCAGGAACAAATTGATATCTCATTTGGGAAGTTTGTATAAGTGTTAGTGCCCTCTAAATTGTTGTTTAGATTATGTTGGATTTTTGAGTATATTATGGCCATACTTCAATTTTTTAAAAAATTTAAGAAAAGAGAAAATATATGGTTGTATAAAGTGTATAGACCACTTTATCATCCGAAACTTTTGAGTTATGAAACATTCCAGTTACATTTTAAATATTTTCTGGCCAATTTTTGAAACAGTGTAGCCAATACTAATGTGTGGCACAACTGCATACAATTTATTAATTTTATACATAAATACATGCATTACATACATATTACATAATATACATACATAGTATAACATGCACTACAATGTCTGTGCTCTGACTAACCTATTTACTCCTGAAATTTATGCAAGAGTAAACATAATTATTGGCGGTAATTAAAAGATATTTAATTTTAAGGAGCCCAAATTTGTAAGAGGTTGTAATTTCTGAAATTCGTGTCACGTTGGTCAGTTGCGCTATATGGACAACGAACGACAATGCAACAGTGAATGTTCCCATTTTAACCGCTTATGGACGTCGTAACATAAAACACAAGCAATAGAAATCGTCGTCGTCGTCTTCATCCTTAATCATATCATCATCAATCATCATCATCATAATAGATATCAGATCAGGATCATGATGATGATGATGATCATCTCATCATCATCGCATCATATAATCATCATTCATCATCATGATGATGATCATGATCATGATTCATGATGATGATCATCATCATCTAATTAACGATCAGCATCATCATAATCATCATCATCCATCATGATGAGGATCATGATCATGATCATGATGATGATCATCATCATCATCATCCATCGATCAGCATCATTCATCATATCATCATAATCATCAATCGATCAGTAGCATCATCATCGATCAGTAAGCATAATCATCATCAACATCGATTTCATGTAGCATCATGTCCGTCGTCAAGGCCGATGTTTTCTTTATTCATCGTTTGCCACCATCATCACCGCCATCGTTATTTTATCAGGTCGTTTGGCATCATCGGCCATCATTCATTTTAAAATAGTAACAAACCCGTACTGATTAATAATATAACCATACCAAAATTAGAACTCAAAGGTTTTTTATGCAGTAGTTCGAATACGTATTCGACTCCTTAGTAGAAACACAGCGAATTAAACAATTTGGTTTTTTTGATCAAAACTGTCAAAATCACATTCAGTGGCCATTTTGCACAAGAAAACATTTGTTTCTGGTAGGTTATACCGTCGTCACGTAGTAACAAGTCATGTCTTTACATACAACCACTTAAAATAGCCCATCCTTTTATTTCATTTAATTACACGCATTCAAAAGTAACTCAAACTTTCAACGCCGTTTTCTCAGAATAGCATGTAGCTGATTCGACAGTATGCAGAACCCACGCGATATTATTATCATATAGGTGCGCCATGAAGATTGGCTCAAAAACTGTTGGTCTCATAATCCATAGACAAAAATGCGTGAACGCACTACACCGTGGTAGTCATCAAGCACCTCATGGATGTGATCTTGAATGCAGTGGAACATTTGAATCCACGACACGCAACCTTTGTTCAGCCACTGTATGACTTACCTCAGCAGGCTTACCTAGCCCAAAGCAAATCCCGAATGGCCAGAAAACTATGGAGAATACAAATGCCAACATGTGGGAGATCTCCAGAGTTGAGATGACAGCTATTAAAAAATGGGGATTGGTTACAGGGTAGTGGCTGGGTACGAGCATTGATACAAGCAGATATGACAATTCCAGGAAGAACATAGTCCAGCGGTAGAAACATAGACCTTGAACAAAAGATTTGATGGTTTCTGAGCAACAGTGACCTGCTGATTCCAAATCTTGATGATGCAACTTTAGGCCCTTGACTTGTTAGGATAACTTAGGAGCTGATTAACAAAAAAATGAATGGATATTTCCTGTTGTAATATTCCCAACCACAGATTGAAACAAATCTGAAAGCACATGATGAACTTGAAGAGTTTTGGCCTGTCGGGCAAACACAAAAAAGAAATAGAGACAGGGAAAAACCAACCTTTAACTTTCCAGGGACTTTGGGTCAAGAAGTAGCCCAGATTGAATTCAAAGTAATATCATGAAAAGCTGGCGTGACCTTGAAAATCAGAACTCATTTTGGCCTAAAACTAAGTCATTTCAAAGCGACTTGATTGCTTTTTCACAAAACCACAAAATCCAAATCAAACGCGAGGTCAGACATCCCCGATCGGCCCGACTACAGCGGGCAGGTATACACAATTTCAGGACCGTCGTGAGTCCGAAATGTTGTTAAAATTAGTGCTAACCTCTTGCAAAAATGCCAAACAAAGAAAAGAAACGCCAATTCAAACCCATACCAATCCAGTACAAAGTGCTGGTGCCAAGTCCAAGATTCGATCAAGTCTAGTTATCGAGGCGCCGGGATTACGCTCGCTGTAGGCAGAGAATTTCCACCGTAAGAAGTGGAATTTTCATTGAGATTCTACGTAAGTAGCTGTAAAGAACTCGCGAGTTTTTATATTTCCTTCAACCTTACGAAGCTGTGAATTCAATTTAGCAATCTACAAGCATCAAGGAACCTAGTCAACCAACATTATCGCTATATTTGTGCGAATTGCAATGCCAGGAGGGAGTAGATTAGACCACCAAATCGACTCAAAAATGTGTTGTGCTCTTGCGGCGGCACGGGACGTTTATGGACATTGTACACGATTTGGTGAAAGTCGCAATTTTGTAAACACATGAGTAATAATGTCAGGGGAAATTCAAAAATTGGCCAAAAATCTATCATCTGTAGTTTTATCGTCATGTAATGATATAGGAGATCGAGATATACACAGTAATGTTCATGTTGAAGGGTCTAGACTTCCAGAGAAGGTACAAAAATAATAAAAAATAAATATGAAAAATACAGAAATCAATGTAAATAGCTGATAATTCTGCACAAAGCAGCTATCGATTCCCAAGGGTATAATCAAACTCCACTGGTCCAGGGAAAGTGTTTTTTAAATCAATATAAACAGATGCACATGTTTATACACCTTTTAATCCGGTGAAACATGTACACAAATTTAACCCTGTTAAATTACCCTCTTTCGATCTCAAACTGCTAAAGGATTACAAAATTGGCATCATCAAGATATGAATCAGCAGGTCAATGTTACCAGAAATGCTGGGCTCACCAACAACCTATAGGCCCTTCTCCGCCGAGCCCACGTGTGGATTTTGCCCGATATATGGTTACATGACCTCATCATCGTCATCATCATCATTCGGTCGTCCGTGGACGGAATCGGAAGAGCAATGGCTTACATGTCGAACCAGATATCCCTTGTCATGCATGATATACTGGATTCTTTAGATCTAGATTGAGATCGCTTTTGATGTCAGTGTCTGAAGGGGACTTCTGCCTCTGCTTGCTTTCCCACCCGGAGGAGCCCAGAAAACTCAAGTGGCGATCGGGTTGGTCGGTGGTGCGGATGCAGTGAAGCAAAACATAAACGCGTTGTCTGATTGTTGACGATATTGAGGTGATATCACCGTAGACTTGTTTGGATATGATCCTTCCAAATGATGTCGAGCACTCTTCGTAAAAGCTGAGTGTGCACCCGTTGATAAGATCTTCCATTTTCTTGCTGATTGTCCAAGATTTCGAGCCCATACAACAGAATGCTTTCCACGCAGGCTTTGAAGAATCGGATTTTAGGTCTTCGAATCTAGCGAGGATTTACGATCTTGTGGAGTTTATGCCGGCGACCCATGCTTGTCTCCTACATTAGAAGTCATGAAAAGAATCCGTAATATATGGACCAAGGTATTTGAATTCAGGTCATTTTCGAGTTCAACTCCTTTGATGTCTTAAACACGCAGGCTGACGAGGAATATTTAACCATGAGGGTTTTAGTTTTCCCCTCATTCAATTGTAGACCAACTGCATTTGATGCTGCCTAGCCTCAACACCTGTAAAAGGATTTATGCTTTGTTCATAGATGATGCTAAAGAGCAATTTCATCACGCGAAATCGAGTCGGGAAGTCGGATTTTCCTGGAATGTCGTCTGCTCCTCGGCTTCAACAGAATCCCAGTTTCATCATTGCTGATATCTGCAAGTGCAACGGGCGCATAACAGATCAAGAACTGTGATGAAATGAATGGGGCCGTGTCACCTTGAGAACACACCGTTAAAATAGTGGAATGGTTCCTCTCTCCATCAGGGATAGACCATGGCTGTATAATTGTCATAAATCACTTTATTAGCCAAAATGTGGGAATCCGCATACCATAGCTCGAAGGTGTTCACATTCGATTCTCGGTGACGGAGTCAGCTTTGGAAGAAGTCAATGAACCGGCCTGCCGTGGGAGATTTTTATTTTTCATTCCTTCAATTCCTCTTCTCAGCAAAATTCTGGAGATTGTGGAACTTTTTTCTCTGAATCCATTTTGACTCCAACGAGTAAGAGGGTTCTACGTGTGGACGTATTCTGTTCCACAAACATTCGAATTCGATTGTAGACCCTTTGCCCCGTGCGGAGAGGCTAATCCGTCTATAGTTGTTCGGCTGTGAGAGGTCTCTTTTTTTAGGGATGGGCAATGAATGGCACTCAGTGACACGTTTTAGTAATCTCATGATGATCAGTGCTCTATCGCAGACTTCGAGTAGTGGGGCTTGAAACGTTGGACTTCCAAGCTCTAGAGAATGTTTTCAAGGTCCAATGCCCCCCTGATTTGGCCTTGGTGAAAGAGCGGACTCAACTTCATCTGAGGGAAATTCATTTACTTTCAATTGGGAGGAGTGTGTTTTCAACTACAGGTATGATGTCAAGTCAGTGTCCTGGGACCGTTGGTTGTGTCGCCAAGAGAAGATTCTGGGGAATTGTTTGAAGCCAGGGCTGATATTTTCTCATCTGTGTACCCGATAGCATTGCTGGTTTGTCTTTCTTTCCTTCCAGTATTCGTTATGATCTCCAGGCTTCGACTGTTTGTAAGAGTGGGATGCCTGTTGAACCTTCAAGATTTTCTCGTTTAGCAGATTTTCTTCTTCTAAGTAGCTTCTTTAGTCCTGACGGGGGTTCCGTGGTTTCATCACCCTGGTCGATGGCGTTTTGAAGTCTACTCTGCTTCTGGCTTCTTTCCCAGACTGACATTGAGAGATGGACTCTAAAGCGGACTTTCACAGTTCACAAAATAATGAATTTTCTTCAATTTGCTCTCAAATGAAGTCTCGCCATTGGAAGAACAATATATATTTTATACATAAAAATAACATACCCAAAACAGATAGGGACATTGATATGAGGATAAAGACATCCGGTAATTGTAGGGTCAACTTTTAAGTTTTCCCATAAGTTTATCAACAAATGTGTATATTACATGAATATTTTTGACTCGTACTCATTGATATATAAAACCACAAAGGTTATAGACCGGTCAAACAGTTGGCATAGCATGAGAAACATGCATACGGAGTGCGTGTGTGTGTTAAAAGCCATTTTTCGTCTGTCTGCTGAATATTAGCGTCGCCGGCGACGTTAAATTAATAAAATCGTTCTGTTTTACCCATATGAAGCTGAGTTGGTCTTAATCATTTCGTTGTCGGGCGAGGGCTTTTGTATATACAGCTTTACAGCATGAAAAATATCGCTTTTGAAAAAATCTTGAGGGCGCACTATTTTCAAATGTTCCAGGTCTCTTTTAAGGTCTTCTTTGGTTCCTTTTTGGGTAGCACTTCTCTGGCAGCATCCAGACAAACCGTTGAAAGGTTATCATACTTCTCTGGGGCAGATTGATCTTGGAGCTCGTCCTGCAGAAGCTGAAACGGTTGAACACCTCAACAGCAAACCTTTCTTGAGTTGGTTGTCTTGGCTTATTGCTTTGGAATTTCAGTGAGCATGATTTGTTTGCCTGGTATTCTTTGGAGCACGAAGACTGAGATTTATCCTGTTGTTACTATCCGGTGGTCGATCCAGTGTTGAAAAGGATGCTATATTGCTCATGTTGGATGGAGTTTCGCCACTTCCTTCTAACTAGGAAATTCATCCATTGTGCTTTGGTTGAATCAGGGTACTGGAAAGTCCACTGTTTTCGTTGTGGTTTCCTAAACGTGGTGTTACTCACAATAATATTGAATTCTTTGCAAAGTTGAGGAGATTTTCCATTCCCTGTTTGGTAAGGTCGTGGAGGAGAAACTGGTGGTCGTCTGAGCCCCAGTTTGTCATTACAGATCTCCACAGACGAAACAATAGTTGTGGTTGTGGATGCTATTCATGGTGTCCGACAAGTCCTTATAAAAGGAGAGAACCTCATTTCTTCATAGCAATTAGTATGACCTCTGTAGACCACCTGATTGTGTTTGCTGGTGTTCCCGAGAAAACTTGCCATTATAATTCTTGGGCTTATCGTGGTTACAGATGACAAACACTTCGGATGCATGGTATTCATCAAAAGCAACTGCCACCCCTACTGAGCTCCACTTTTATTTCTAGTAGCTGGAGGAAGTGATAAGTGTGAAGCCGTCCGAAACTCCCTTTAACATCATAGTTGGAATCATAGATGAAACGATGTTCTTGTATGCATATGACGTCAATGTTGAACTTGGGAGTCAGAAGTGACAAGCTCCCCAATACTGTGAGGTTTGATTCAATGTTCTTTGTATTTGAAAGTGCTAACTTGACTATACGTTTACACTTAACAAACCTTTGATGTGTTCCTCTACCATATGATCTCAAACAGCCGCTGCCCTCCGTCTCGGGGAGTTTTAGGGCAGAAGCGTCATGCTCAGATATTTCTGACGAGATGTCCTGGGGGCATTTATAGGCAGGCTTTAACCCTCGTGCTTTGAATTGTAACTTCCATTCAGTCTAATAGCTAAATACTCCCATTGGTTTCCGCTACGCCTAGGTGGAGTGATGGTATTTCCACACAGATGTTATCGACAAAAGTAGGGTTGGGCCATAAATGCTTTTTTTCTTCTAATTTCTTTTTCTTTCAAAACGGTGGCATTCTTTAGAGCCATTTTGGGTCTAAAAACAACTCAGGAAAGCTTTTTGGCCCTAAGATGAATTTTTAGGTCGCTCTAAAATGACTTTTAATTTGTACTGAAATCAATAGGAGATTTTTCCTAATTCAGAAAAACCAAAAAAAAAAAACGACTATCTTAGTCATGGATTTTGCTAGAATTCCTCAAAATGTCATTATAATAACAGCAGCTAACACTTTTTCAAGAAACAATAAACAAAGTCATTCTCAAGGGCGAAGAAAAACTATTTTTCACAAATTCATTTCAATTAAGGCAAGGCAATACACAGAATAACCAAACAAAAACATGACTCCAGATCTGATTGTTACTGGATGTTGAAAGACATGTGGTATTGTTGTCAGGTCAAGCCTTTTATAACATGTCCAATACCTGCCATTGTACTGGAGTTTTTTCATACCAACAGTGATGCTATTATACCCTAACAACAGACCTGTTTGCCAGAGACTTGTACATTGTGCTATGAAGGTGCTTGTATTGTTGTAGGGTCAAGCCTGTACAACCAGTTACATAACATGCCAATGCATGCCAGTGATTGTTTCATTCCAATTTGTGATGCCTATTATTAACAGACACAAGACAGGAGAAGTGCAACTCTTGTAGTAAAGAGTTGTTTTTTGTGGCTATGATAATTCAGACCATAAGGTGAAAATGCTTGCGTGCTTATAGTGACTCTACTCCCCTGCCGGTGAAGAACCTTTCTTCTTTATTTAGGCATCGTGAACTTGATACTTTGGAAACAGGTTTGGTATATTTAGGGAAGCAACATACCTATGCTTATGTTCTAGTAATATAACTGTAAATGGTTTTTTTTGTCAGATTTTGGGCACAGTTAATAATGTAACCACCAAACCCCATTGACTTCATGTACAAAAACTTTAAAAGTCATTTAAACCAACTAAAAATTCATCTAAGGCAAAAAAGCTTCCCGGATTTGTTTTTCAGCAACCAAAATGTCCTAAGAATCCACTCGTTTTGAAAAAAAGAATCGTCACCTTGCCCACCCCCCTACCAAAAGTGCTTTTAACCACACTATCACTATGGGGAGGAGAGATGATGATAGAAAATAGCGAAAAGAGATAGTCACAACACCAACTGGCACCCACACTAGCATTTTCCCCGAAATAGAAGATGCATGATCCTGTCCCAAACTTGGTCTGATGGACATTGTCTGGTTCTTGGACGATCCCCCCTGACTGTGGACAACCTCCCCCATCTCTACTCCCTCCATGTGGTTTGCGCCATCACCATCACTTCGAGGATCTTTGTCCTGTACCCCAGGTGGATAACGGCTAATGGGTGCTACGGACCTTATACTATGGATTCAGGCGCCTTTAACCTACACGTGGGATGGAACCAACTAATCCCAGACAAAACCAATGAAATCAAATATACTACAATAAGCAGGACCATAACCTTACATTATCTCACCAAGGCAGCTATTCATTATTTTTCTACTTTCAAAATCGCCCACTCTGATGTTTTCATTGCAATCTTTTATCCAAGTAAAATAATGAATAAGTAAAATCTACGATTGGGAGTGGGGGGATGAGACCCACGATTTTCAGATTACCGGACAAGGCCCACCAGATACGACGCCACGCACTATACGAACACCAACCGGCAGATCTATCTTTCTTTTTGTAATACTTAAATTAAAACACTTTAACTGAATAAGCGCACACATAATCAGACGAGTTTAAACTATCTGCGTGTTCGGGCAGGACCAAAAACTCATAATCAATCAGCGTCCAGCTGATGGGTTGTAGAGTCTAGTGTGATAGTTCATCAGTCGTTTATCTTTTACCGTAGACCTGAGGGGGTCTATTTGTAAATGAACAATAACTCGGCACGCGTCCCAAACCGTCAGACACATCAGCGGTTTTGTTTCACCTGCGTGATTTTTTTTTTTTTTTATTTTCCGAAGCATGTACAGGGTGGTCAGAAAAAATGGACCCTGATTGTGCCCGCCCCCATTTGTGTATATTTAAGCAACATATATCCCCATGTAATATCAGCTGAAAGCTTATATTATTTGCTTAATGAATGGTTTTCAAAGACTTCCCTCGCGTAGGTTATATATAGGGTCGAGTTCATTCTTTTGAATCAGTAGTCCGAGTAATCTGTGTACAGAGCACAAAACGAACTACTGTTTATACAATGGTGGAGAGTTATTGACCTATCCCTAACCGATGGGAAGTATCATATTAAAAGTTAATAAAATAAGCTTTCGTTGATACCGCACGCGTGTAGGTAGATTATTTTTCTTAGATGCAAAATGGCGGACAACGATTTCGTCTTTTTTTTACTAACTCTGTACTTTTTGTGCCATTTTGTTTCACCTGTATGCGTGCTTGCATTTTCCACTCCACATGTTTGTAATTCTGCTTTTGCCATTTTTTTGTTTTTTTTTTTCCGTTGCATGCTCTCTTACTGAATGTACACGTTTGTCACTCTTTCGCTCGCTGCCATGTGCTTCCTTTACACGCGTTTGATCACTTGTGTGGTTTACTTTCATGAAAACTATTAACCCTTGGACCTCTGTAGTTTCACTGTATTCCTTGTTATCACAGTCGTAGGTACATTTAACCTTTGACTTTTTACAACTTCAAAAGGAGCAAATATATCTTCTTATTTTCACTTTGGATTACTAACATGTAACTTGACAAGACCTTGTATGTCTATGTATTCCTTGTTATCACAGTCGTAGGTAACATTTACCTTTGACTTTTGACAACTGAAAAATGGAGTAAATATTTCTTCTGTTTCTTTGGATTTCTAACATGTAACTTGACAAGACCTTGTATGTCTATGTATTCCTTGTTATCACAGTCGTAAGTAACATTTACCTTTGACTTTTGACAACTGAAAAATGGAGTAAATATTTCTTTTGTTTCTTTGGATTTCTAACATGTAACTTGACAAGACCTTGTATGTCCATGTATTCCTTGTTGTCACAGTCGTAGGTAACATTACCTTTGACTTTTGACAACTGAAAAATGGAGTAAATATTTCTTCTGTTTCTTTGGATTTCTAACATGTAACTTGACAAGACCTTGTATGTCTATGTATTCCTTGTTATCACAGTCGTAGGTAACATTTACCTTTGACTTTTGACAACTGCAAAATGGAGCAAATATATCTTCTGTTTCTTTGGATTACTAACATGTAACTTGACAAGACCTTGTATGTGTATGTATTCCTTGTTATCCACAGTCGTAGGTAACATTTACCTTTGACTTTTGACAACTGAAAAATGGAGTAAATATTTCTTTGTTCTTTGGATTTCTAACATGTAACTTGACAAGACCTTGTATGTCTATGTATTCCTTGTTATCACAGTCGTAAGTAACATTTACCTTTGACTTTTGACAACTGAAAAATGGAGTAAATATTTCTTTTGTTTCTTTGGATTTCTAACATGTAACTTGACAAGACCTTGTATGTCCATGTATTCCTTGTTATCACAGTCGTAGGTAACATTTACCTTTGACTTTTGACAACTGCAAAATGGAGCAAATATATCTTCTGTTTCTTTGGATTACTAACATGTAACTGACAAGACCTTGTATGTGTATGTATTCCTTGTTATCACAGTCGTAGGTAACATTACCTTTGACTTTTGACAACTGAAAAATGGAGTAAATATTCTTCTGTTTCTTTGGATTTCTAACATGTAACTTGACAAGACCTCTATGGTCCATGTTATAGGTATAAATGATGACTCTATATTGTTACTTGTAATGGTGCAGTCAGTTGGAAGATATCTTTCTGGAATGGTTTGCATGTTTGCTCCCATTCAACAACATCGGTAGTCAAAACGTAAAATGCCCCATTGACAGGCAATATCTTTCTCTTTACATTCATTTGAAAGTGCCTGATCCATTTGTTTTAAAGTGTACTCTGATTTTATGACGAGACATCAATGGTCGTAGTGGATCTATGTAATTTGTTATTTTTTAATTATGTACGAAGTGATTTTTACTCTCACACTCTTTATATTTCTTCCAAATGCAGGACTTTGTTGAACTCATTACTAAACCCACAGCATTTTACTCTCCAGTTGCACTCTCCATTCTTTTAGACCGAGAAATTTCTTTTAATTTTTCCCCACCGATGGACTGGTGACCATGTCCGGCATCGTTTGACAACGGCATGTCTTTAAAGTGGTTTGTAGTGAGTTCTGTGCAAGAGTCAAACCCAACAGGCTCCTCTAGAAGATTTTTCCTTACACTTAATCAATAATTCACACACCACCACGGTCTCTGATAAGTTCATCTCTCAATGTGCCAAAATTGCATATGGCTGAAACTTACGCAATCTGAAACGTAGTAGTTTTCAAAAGATGTACCTGACATTTGGAACATAGTACTGAAACTTGGATCTCTCATAAATGACATTGACTTTGCCAATACTGGTTCTTTCCCAAACAATTTCAGAATTACACTCATGGATTTGCTGTCCTCTTCTGTTCTGAAAGGCAACCATTGTGGGATCGAATGCCTCAGCGGTTAAAATGCGCAACTCTGATTCTATCTGGCTGCTTATGAAGACAAGCCTGGTTCAAGTAAATAGACTGCCTCCTAAAATTCCCATGGATTGTGGAGTCGACCATACTAAGTATCTAAATAGTGGTATTTTCATTGAATACCAAAATTCCTTGGGATCAGAATTTATCTCAAGTTTTATTGTAATGAAATTTGTTCTTTTTACAGATGAATTATTTACATGATTGTTAAATTGCCTGAATCTACCAAATCAGGATATAGAACTACGGGGCTTTAACCATGCCCCCCTGCAACCCACTGGTGTGATTTTTGGAGACAACCAATTTTGTGAAGCTTATACCATAAGCAAACTGAAATAGGTTGTCTGCAAAAATCCCCACCCTGGGTTAAACGGTGAGGGCGCTTTTTCAAAATGGCTGCCAAAAGGCAACCAAATCCCCTTCGGGAGAGAAGTACCAACATGCATAACACAACACGAAACATCACAGGCACTTGATTTTTGTACCAACAGATGGCTATGGTCCTCCTCTTTCCATTGATACCAAAATGAGTACCAACATGCATAGCATTACGTCACAAGGCTAACTACTTCATTTTTAAGTGTTTACTTTACCTCAAAACTAATCCACAGGTGCATGACAAAGTATTATAATTAGGGGACACCGGCATTTTGGCCTTAAAGAGGCATTAAGTGTGTAAATACATGGTGTTTCATTGTTTTGATGGCCATTTTGAAATATGACGCCCTCTAGAGGCAGGTTAAGCATGCCAAAAGGGGTCAAACAAGTCCCTTGGTGGGGTTTTTTTGGGGGGTTTTTTGGTGCACTAAGATAGCCACAATATGCATGAATTTAGATCAAAAATCAAGATATCTGAAATCAAAAGGGCATTAAGTGAATATTGGCCACCATTTTGAAAAAGCGCCCTCACTCTTTAACCAGGATGGGGATTTTTGCAGACAACCTGATTTTGATAGCTATATGTATAAGGGTTCCAAAAATAGTGGTCTCCAAAAATCCCCGGGGGGGGGGGTGCAGGGTTTCGGTTATGGGCTCATGACCTATTACTTTTATATCTTCTATCAACTATTCAACCCTTTCCATTACCTCAAAATAACAATGTCATTCAACGATTACGTAGTCAATGACAGTCTGGAACCTTAATGACAATAAAAGCACATTCAGCATTTGTCGCTCTATTACAACGACTGTTCAAAAGGGGAATATTAAATAAATTACCAACAACAATAAATTTGCTTGCCGGGTCTTAGTATTTACAACACAATTTATGGACTGACGTGGTTTTGAAAAAAAACCTCAACATAATACGTCATTCATGCCAACAATAAAATTTACAAAGTCATTTTCGAATATCTGTATTTGTGTGATTACCAGGATATCATTGATGGTCTCCTCCAAATTAGCTTTTGAGTTAAAAGTGTGACGAATAGAGTTTACAGGCGGTATACCCAGTATCCAAAATAACATTTTTCTCTTTGGTTTTTTTAAACAAAAGAATCTTTTACTTAGTAAAAAGAAAACATATTCCTCTTGGTTAGTTGAAATTCTACTAAAACTTTGAACAGTACCATTTTAACGCACAAAATAGTTCCTCCAGAAATACGACCAGTACGATGTTTTTTTCCTGGAACATCAAATGATGGAGATACGGACAAATACAAATTTAAGAAAGGATTTCCATCAGTAGTCTATGCTTCCACAAGACAGATTATGTCATATTTCATACAATTTTTAATTAAAATTTTGAAGAAAATCCTTCTACATTCCAAGAAATGAATTTCACTTCAGTATGGAATCTTATAAAGGGTCATTCGCAGACCCCTATGTAGCAACAATCTCTTTGCTTTCTTCATCATAATAAAAGACTGAACATTTCCAACATCATCTGTGACTACCAGTTTCTTATACTTAAGTTGTGTTTTCTTGACAACAATATTTATTCCATTCCATTCCTTTTTTTCACGCAAGAGTTTATGGATATCACGAGTGCTTTTGCAGTAATCTTGATTGACATATGTGTTTGAGCCCTTCAACAACATTGATTTTGGTGCAGGACCATTTAGAGTACGATGAGCACGTTCTATCTCAATACTGTCGGAATCAATATTAATCTTACTTCGTAATATATCTCTTCTCACCTTTTCCCCCATAATTCATTTTGATCTTGGGGTACATCAGCGAAAACAAGTTAGTTCTTCTATTTCAGTTCTCTAGATCCTTTGTTTTATATTTTTCTACTTGCTTCTTCGGACTTCGCTACTTCTTTTGTATTTCGTAAATCTGATTCCCCAAACACAATCCTTTCTGGACAATATATAGGTATTCCAGTTGAAGATTGTGTCTGTGTTCTTTGCAATCTGAATGCTAGTGAAACTGAATGCCATCTTCTTCTGGGGTGCCCATAGAATCACCGTCTTAGGGTTAAAAGGGGGGAATCTAGTTCAAAATGAGGTGTCTGTTAGCAATATGCTCTAGCACGTGTAGTTCATGATTAATATAGGAAAGTCATATATGGAAATATTCAGAAATAAGTAAGCCTGTCAAAAATGAATCAATTTACAGAGTTCAAGTTCATTAAATTGCTGTTAAACGAGGTCAAAGGTCAACAAACTTTAATTTGGGCTTCAGTGAAATACAACAGTTGCTCCTCATTTTTCACTAACTTGCAATACTCGGGTAATAATAAGACTTAAAACATGTGTTAGTAGGTCAAGTAGGAGCAACCTACTGAAGAGATTTTTTGAAATTTGATTTTCGGGTTGCCATAGCAACCGGATCCATGATTTCTTGAATTTTCATTGCTGGTGAGACCTTTGACCCCCATAAAATAAAAACTAAAGAGAAATCCACAAAATGGCCCATTAGGTTGTAATACATATCATGAATTACTATTGGTCCAAATTTGAAGTCAAAAGCTCCACTAGAACCTGATTTATTTTCCGGAGCAACTTTTTTACAAGCGAAAAAAGTTATGGCCTGTAATGATCTAGAAACACTTAATTAATTTTAATTATGCTAATTAGTAACATTTTTGTTCTTTAAACTTCAAATTTAGTAATTGCATGAATTATAGTAAATTATGAATACAAAATTTCTATAAATAATCACTGTTGTAGGCTAGAAATTAATTTATTTTGTCATTGTCTTAAATATTGCAGGGTGAAAAACAATAAAATACATAATAAATATAGCTGCTTGAAAAAGAATAAAAAACATAAGAAATTATGCTTGTTCGCGAGATGCAATTGACTTTAATTGATCATAAAATGGGAACGGAATGTCCGATTTTCACCAAATAAAAAGGGAAATAAAGCTAAAAATTGTAGCAATGTAACAAAATTAAGACCACTGCAAATCTTACATCACAAGACTTTGAACTAGATTCTCCCCTAAGTTGTTGCTTCTTTATCACCATAGATACGCTTCTCATATAATGTTCAAACATTTATTGACAAGTGAGAAAAAATTCAAAATTCAACAAAGAGTTGCTAGAATATTGACCATTATGTGAGTGTATGATTTCGGCCTGAGGCCTATGTCAATAAACTTTCAACATTGAAGGTTGATAAGCGACACCATGTTGTCTGAGAAGTCCCTTCCAATTCAACGATCCAAATTTATATGAGCAGAAGAATAATATTGAACACAAAATGTAATGTTCTCGGCAACACGATTAGCAGTCGTCGTCCTCATACGAGCCGCCATCTTGCTTTTGATAATAATATGCTATACAATCGTTATGTTGACACCACAGTCATGACTGAAGGCGTGGTGCACGAGAGAGAGTGTGTGAATATCGTCTTTGCTCCAGTCGAGTCTGCAAGCGGATGAGCCAAGGATCTACCAGCAAAGTTAGACCCGCACAAATAATACAGACACCGCACACGATTAATGGTGCCTGGTAGCTCCCCGTTGAATCATACAAGACACCTACCCAAAAAAGACAATAAAATAGAATTACATCCAGTCCTTGTTGTGTCGCAGCCTATAACTGATGAAATCATTTCTAATTTTGACAAGACTTTAATTTAGAAGAAGTTGGCCTAAATAGCAGAAGACTGAAGGTTTGCAAATGCCGCGCGGGCTACTTACTTGCAGTGAGTTACTTGCTAGCCACATTACACTCTAACTTCAGACAAATACATTTTAACTTTTGTAGTTTTGTTCTAGTGAATGGATTCCAGCACACCACAATTGCACAAACGTCTCCTTTATTTAGATCGTGGACACTGGATTTCGACATTAAGCGTACTTGGTATGCGATCTGGAAACCCCGCACTTGGGTGGTTTGGAGACTGCCCACCTACTGGATTCATGGCCTTTGTTTGAGCCATCTGGAAGAGTACTTGACAATGAAAACACTACAAGCCATCTGAATTAAACCACCGTTGTAATGTGCACGTTTCATTGCTGCCCGCTGGCAGCCCCAGGTGACTTAAACAAAGAACTCTAAACCGACAGGGAAGCAGTCGAAGCTGATCAAGTGCAACATCCAATGTTTTTTCTTTCAGATCGCATCCTACAATAAAAACCTCCTGCAATGGAAAATTATCATGGGCTATATATTTTTTGAAAATTGGATTGGTTTTCTCCACCGTTTTTGAACATTTTGTTTGAGTTTTGAATGGCTATGGGTAATAGGTAATCAAGTCTTCGTTGTACCTTTAGATTCGATCATACCAGGGGGTTTGGAGAGCGACCATCAACACTACATAAGAGTATACTAACTGTCACAAATTTATCATATCCAATGTGTTTCCTAGGATGCGGTCTAAGAATCCGCCCTTTTTCAGGAATATAAGAACTTATTTTTAAAATTTCGAGTTTGTTGTACCCATCCGGTGATTACTTTTCCCATATATGACCTTGAAGGGTTTTATTTTTTTGAGTAGGATTAGCTATGTTTCCTCCCCGAATAGTTGTGCATTAGCCTATTTCAAATTGACCGTCATTGTAATATCATATTTGTTGGTATCAGTAGGACCGTTCTTAGAAAGTAATGTTTTATAACGTCGAAAAAAATGGACTGGATTGTTTTCTTCTTGATTTACGTTCCCTAAAGCGAATATAATCACCGCCATCTTGAATAACGAGCCTGTGTGCAAAATATAAATGCCATAAATTCTTCTTGGTGCCGGTGTAGAAGTAATTATAGTCCGCCGTAATCACAGTCCGGCTAAAACGGTAAAGAATAGGGCGCTCGATTCATTCCGTTATCTATAATTACTTTCACACTGGCTCTCAAAATACCACTTACATTCTTATCCTAACAATTTGCCCATTTAAGTTCATTTTACAAATCATGCCTCCTTGTGTGGCCATCTTGGAAACCTAGATATTTAAGCCCACCTCAGAAAAAGCAAAAACTTGATTTCGTTTAGTCCTGGATGAATCGATGAACTTTTATCCCGGGGGGATCAGTCTTCATAGACAAGGGGGTATCATCCTTGTCCAAGAATCCACGTAAAAAGGGTAGTTTTTTCAGGATCAGGCACGTTACGTACGTAACGTAAAAAGGGTCTAAAAATCACCCAAAATCAAGAAAAAGGGTTATATTTTCTAAATGAGGACTTACGCATTTAGGGCCCATATTCATTTCAGCATAAAAAACATTTTAAAAAGTGTTCCGGAAGTCTGTATTTGCCTTCAAACCTGTGCTTTTAAATCCCTAAATTTCCAAAATTTCCGCGGCAAAGAAACCATACACTTGATTTTTAGTACAGGCTACACCCTATTGGTTTGAGATTGAGAAATGACGACTCCTTTAGTGATTGCTTGATTATGTCGCTTTACCAAAATAGTTCACTTGCCCATGAAACGGACAATGTTTTAGCAATTAAAACTCATAATTTATTTAAATGTCTGTCAATTCTAGGTTTATAATTTCCTTAAAATAACTTTTGTGACATAATTTGGGTGCATAATTGATTTCGGCAATTTTCAGGGAAAATGCTGATTTATCGCTACGTTCTCTAAATGTGAATTCTCCCGGATCCTTTAGACCCATAGGAAATGTCTTGAAAACTAAATACCACAAGGTTTCCGCGACCCACTCCGTGCCGCTTACGAACTCTCCATGAACACCTTTAATTTTATGATTAGTTCAAATAAAACCTTACATGCATGCACTCTATTTTACTGTTTATACCGTCATCATTGGCATATATGCATTTTAAAGTTAACCACTTACAAATATCAAATAGTTTTGAATCAAATTTGCATGAGAAAATGTATTCGGAAAGCAAACATTACTTGGCACGGGTTTTGCGCTTCTCGCGAGAGAGAGAGAGCGCGGCTCCCCTCTCCCTCCTTTCTGAATTACACCAAGCTCAGACAAACCTCTCTGGTGTCCAAAAGAATGTGATTTGGGGTTTTTACGTATAAAGGTGTAATAATAGCATCAATTACTTGCTCAAATACTTGTTTAGGTATGCAAAATTGCGCTACTGATACTTGTTTAGGGGCGCAAATTCCATCAAGTACTTGTTTATGGTAGCTAATTGCGCTGCTGATACGTGTTTAGGGGTGAAAATTCAAGCTTCGAAAATACGCATTTAGGGTGCTTTTTGTGATTGCTTGGACACGGATGATACCCCCTTGTCATTGAGAAGTGGCCCCCGGGACTTTTATATATCTACAATGGCGGCCATTTTGAAATTGAGCGGAAACATATCCTCTTCAAGGTGATATATGGGAAAATTAATCACCGATCGGGTGTAAAAAACCGCAAATCTGGTGGTCTCAGCTATGGATTACAAGAAATAACTAATATTTGATTTGATAGGTTATGCTAATGTGGGTTGCAATTACAGTTTTACCCCAAATGGCGACGTCACCAGGCAAACCAATTCCAATGTAATGCTTACCTGTAAGTAGCATGCAAAGAAGAGTTCCTACACCAAACATCATTATCATCCATGCTACAGCACCAGGAGCTTTTTCTTTCGATCCCGCAGAGTGAGTGAGAACCACAATTACCAACGGTCCTCCAATTCCAAAGAATAAGCCGTACGCCATTGCAACCACAATTAACCCCGCAAAAGTTTTGGTAAAAGTCATCATTACGATATCTATTCCAACCACTACCTGTGCTATTCCGCCCAATGCTGATGCTGATATAATCTTCTTATCCACTATCCATCCAACGGGTGACATTCTAACCGCGAAGGAACATACGCCAACGACCAACATGAGGAAAGATGTTTTTAGACCAGATATACCTACTTCTACCGCATATGGAACAAAGTAGATGGTTGCTGTACAAATTCCACCACCGGACAACAGTCCATTTACTAATGCATGACATATAAATCGGACATTATGGAACAAAGATAGATCAAAGTGTTTCGCCACAGCTTTCAGGAATCCATACTGGTTTTCTTTATGCTTATGGTCATCTCTTGACTGGATATATGCGCAATCTGGTCTTTTTGATTTGATAAACTTTGGTGGACGTTGAAGTGTTCCGCAGACACATATGTTAGCTAGGATTCCCGATGTAATTTGTAAGGCCCCCTTCCACCCATAATATTTGATGAGAATTTCAATTAAGGGAGGTAAAGCTAGAAATCCCATTCCGGTAGCAGCGCAATTGAACATACTAGCCAATGCAAGGTATTTCTCAAAGTAAAAATGAAAAATGTGAAAGATGTTTGGTAAGTCAATCCCAATCCGAAACCTGCACGTTTCAAGAGAAAAGAAACATTCTTTCGTTTTAAAAAAGTTTCATCTGAAAGGTTAATAGTTTTATAGGACTACAATAAGCTATCTAGTGTTTTCAAATCATCTGCAAGATTTATTATTATGCATAATCTTAGTACATAATTCAAGATGTAATCGTGAATTTTGAGTGTGTTCGAAATAGATCTATTGTTATTATTATTATTAATTTTGTGCAACATGTTTTTTCTCCAAATTTAGCAAATTGATTTATATCAATTATCCATTCATTTCAGAAAATTGAAAAATATTGTTGATTTCCATATTAAAAAATTGCTTCAAGCAAGGGGCTTGTGGAATAACCGTCATTTCTAAGCTAAGACAAGTGGAGTTTTACCAGACATACAAAATTCCCTATAATCACAAATTAGCAATGTATACCTATAATTCAGATGGATTTACAGAGCAATAAGAGTATATCAGAAAATGTTAATATGTGAAACAAGTCTTGCAGTGTACCCTATTTGGTATCTATTTCTTAAATAAGTAAAATGTCTACATCTTATAAACCTCTGACATGTCTGAGAAACACTTACCGATAAGTGGTGTTATCATGTAAAAATACCAAAAATTGTTCACCAAACTCATAGTTAAACAACAGACAAATGTGACAATTCCTGCACAAATGGTAATCGCCCTGTAACTTATACGGTGCGCTATCGATGAGGATACTGGTGCTGAGAAAAGGCAAAAAATAAACACCGCGGTTAAGAACAACAAACATTGTCCTGGATCTTGGAGGGCTCATTAAATTTTGTTGGTACCAAGACTACCTGAAAGGTCAAGCACATACACACTTCTTCCAATACAATTTACAAATGAAGAGCGCCGCTCATTACTCTCATTACTGAATGGTGACGTCATATTTGTGATACAGCTTGGGGAGATTTTGGAAATTCTGCAATGTGTGTTCATGACGTTCGAGAGACTTTTTAGACCTCAGGTGGTCAAAATTATATGCGCAATGATAATGTGAAAATCCGGTATGGTCTCGGCTATAGGAAGCTGAAAACAGAATTCAAATAAGACTTTCCGTTGTTGAGTGTTGGTGTTGTTTTTATGTTAGTAACGTTGCGCCATGAGTCAATCCGGAAATTGAGGGTTGAAAAAGTACTCCTAAATAATCGTAGATTATGCGCGTTATAATGTGACTAGTGAGATTTACTATCTGTGTCGGTATTACTTAGATCATTCCTGAACCCACAGTGTCATCATTGCAAGGGGTCATTTAGTTTTAATAAGGTGACAGTGCAAATATGCATGGCTATTTTCCGGTAGTGGAACCAAGTTTGAACTGGGAATTGCAATGGGAGTATTGATTGCTGTCATAATTATATGCGCGGAACCGTGTTTGTGGGCGGGGTCAAGCATGGTTTGCATGACACGTACAATGTACACACAGATTTACTGCATTCGGTTGTGTGTATACTTTGGTCAGTCACCCGAATGTACTACACATGCCCGAATTGCCGTCGGTGACTAGCGTCGGTGACTTGTCACTAGAATCTTCTATACAGGTTTCAATAGAGGTTTGTTTGTGTCAAGTACAAGATTATAGTGAATTATCAGTCGGAGGAAATACCATGTATAGTGTACTATCGGTCGGGGGAATAGTGCATTATCAGTCAGAGGAATTACGAAGAATAGTGCATTATCAGTCGGGGGAATTACGAAGTATAGTGTATTATCATTATACCATTTATATCATCTCCATACACCAAGGGGGATGGCCCGATTTAAGCCTATTTTTTTCATCTTGATAGAATGGCCTTCAATTCAAAAATCCCATCTGTAAAGTTTCGCGCCGATATGTCAACCCGTTTTGAATTGAGAGCTAAATACGTGATTTTGTAATCCCCTTAGAGTACTGTGTAAAATTAATATTGGTCGATCAAAATGGGGCATACTTTCGCTCATAACATCCAAACCAAACATCCTTCAGCCCTAAGATTTAACATGGTAAATGAGATGAGAAAAATGGTAGCTTTCTTCTGATACCAAAATTTTGAGCACTTCCTGTAAAATCTGGGGTCCCTGAGGACGATCAGGCTATTAGCGATCGTACCATGGACCTTTAATTGCGATATTCTGATAGGAGCTCACCATTTCGATTTTAATCTGCGGGTATAATAGTGCGCGCATATCACATAATGACCACCTTGCACAAACTCTGGTGAGCTGCTTGTGCATGTTTGCATGTGGCTATGTTCAATGTACACTCTTCGCTGTTACGAGCATGTACATTCAAAACAGTGATTGTCCCGTCCAACCTTTATTACCGCTTTATTAAAACCGTCCATTAAAATACTATATAATTTATATAATAGAACTGTTTGAATAATGGAACCTTCTCAAAGAGCAATTTTCATCTGGTTGTGACAATTAGCGACCCTGGGTCACTAGGACCCTGTGAATTCACCAGACTTGTACGGAATAAATTGCATCGCATAATTGTCACAACCCATTTTCATCTCAAACCGCAAAATGCGCTGGCTGTCCGTATTGCAGAAGCCCTCAATTGAATAAACAAAGTCATGTAGACACATTCCACCTCACAGGTTATAAGCAAAATCTTTTTCTTGAGCTTGGCAAGCTACTCTAAATATTAAGTGGAATTGCTCCTAATATTTTTTGTATAGGTATAGGCTCCTTAGATCTGCTCGCAATTGAGGCAATGTTTTTTTTTTTCTTTCCATTTGATTGATTGAATGAACTAAGATGAAATCGGGTAGCGCTCAACAATTGATGTCACACTTTTAAACGAACATATGGGCCACCCATAGGAACAGACATTTCTACTGTGAGACGAAAGGCAGAATTAGATCAAAAGGTCAATTAATGTTAATTGAGAAAGATAACATCTTGATGCTTACCAGCCAGCCCCATCTCACGTACCTGTTAAAAATAAAATCAGCATAAACGCAGACCCCATCCAAGCAGTTTCAGCTGCGCTTGCATTGAAATACGTCTGCCACTGAACGAATAGGATACCAAGGCTGGACCAAAATCCTTCAACTAACATCCGCAACACGAAGCAGCTTGCCAGTACAACCCAAGCATACCCACGATCAGTGACCGGTACGGATCTGTCCCCCTAGACACACGGGGCATAACGGAGGACGAGTTCTCTAAACAAAACAATAAGAAAATCAATGATGATGATGCTTAGTTCCATTCCTTGTTCAAATCGCTTATGATAAGGACCGTATGGGGTCAGTGCAGGCAGCTCGAGAGCCGAAAAATACTTTGAGAAAAAATAATATCAAATCATTACATTAACATTAATAATTAACGTAATTTATCTAAATTTTGAGGTAATTTTTTAAAATAAATTAAAAACATTTCTACACTCCAACGCGTCCAAAATCATGCTCTATAGAATAGTGCCAAAAACACCCCTTGACGCAATCTTCGTTGGGATGTTGGTGGGGGGGTTTGTTCGAATGTTCCTGGACGTGCGAGAAAGATCAGACTCTCTAAGACTCTTAGAGTGGATAATCTTTCTCGCATCTCATTTGTGATGAAACGTTTAAAAGAAATTGAAAGAAAGATACTTCCCTTACATTAACAAACCCATCAGTGAAGATTTGCATATAAATGCATAGCAATTTTCTTCTACCAATTCCAAACGCTCACTGTATTAGAGTTAATTAAAGTCCAACGCAGACATGCGTGTGCAAAACTTGACTGGTTTTTGCACTGAAAACGATTTTTTGTACATTTTGGGTTTCTTGAAGTATACTTGATGCTAAGGCCTACTATTACATAGCAACATGATAGCAGCTAAACTTTCGGAACGGCTTTCGAACTTGACAAATTAATACAATTTTATATTTGGATCAATATTAATGTCAAACGTATAGTCTTTTGATGGTAGCAAATAAAAGCTTGTTTTCGTTAATTAAGATGTACGCATGTATGTAACCAATTTCTGAAAGAAAAACAGTTAACATATCACAATATTTGGAATGATCTGCACATGTGAATTCAACTCATACTTTATACGCGACAGAGATTATTTTTTTTTCAACGCAATCATTTTAGCTAGGTCTGACACCATAGATTGTAGATACTAAGTTTTTAGAGGGTACATATACGATGCAGACATGTTACTTGATATTGGATGATTCCTTCACTGGTTTTGATTGAGTGAGGACGTGGATTGGTACAGGTGTAGAAGTAACCATTGTCCGGCGTACTCATAGTCCGGGAACAATGGTGAACAATAGGGCAATCGATTCAGTTGACTCTTTACGCAACATTAGTTTCACGCTTTATATTCCGTTATCGTCTATGGAGCCCCGGACTATGAGTCCCCACAACGGACTATATCTGCTTTCACACCGGTCTCGGAAAATTGTGGATACTCCAATAATTTTCCCTGTACTTGGACCACGTCTGTCTAAAGTTATACAGAGCTTGAGAGTAACCAGTGAACCGATATTTACTTTGAAATGTCAAGGTAGCGCAGTTTTTCTGAATATCGTATGGAAAACTTAGAGAAGTGATCCAGTTTTGCAGACGCAGTCGGAAACCACAATGCAGTGCTACGGAAAATGTGACTACATCACTTCGCACGTGAAGGGACGCGAGAAGAAAGAAAAAGAGCGGAAGTCCCTTATACAAGAGACGAGACAAAAGGCGGCTGCCGCCATGGTTGGACGGAAGAAAGGCCGGCGCAACTCCCCAAGCCCAAATCCAGATGTGACACAAAACCTTGGCGGACCAGGACAATGTGTCAGCTCAGGGTGTATGATCTGGACGCGTACCAGAGGTGGTGGAAAAGGATATGGACATGACCAATCCTCCGCTCGATAGAGACCGTTAGTACTTGTGATACGGAATCCGATAACCAGAGTGAGTATCGGCATATGGTTAGTTACCAGGATGATAGTGATGATGATGATGAAGATTTATTGAAGACTTGAAGCGCACAAAGATCTGCTTTTGCTCCCAAGTAGTCGATCCCGACTTATTCAAGCTGTGCATGCGGTGTTTCTCAACCTGCCTTGCGAACGTCCACATGTAAAGAGTACACATGAAAAAGTCTGTGAAAGCCTCAAAATTGTCAACTAATGTAACATTATTACTTTTAAGGACACTATCAGTGATTGCTAAATCTGCCAATCGAAAAAAATCATCAAAAATCAGATTTTTGCATGTATGTAACAAGTACAAGGTATCTAACATACCCTGCAAATGATTAAGACCCAGAGCATACCTAATAAGGACAGAATCGGAGATTTGGGTCTTTACTGTCCGAACGGAATGGACACTACGACAACACTAATGAATGGGAGAAATAGTATCTTGGAAAGCACTGCAGGTTTCTTTCTTCCCTTTTCTGTCAATTCTACAGCTGAAAAGGTAACTTATGAAAACTTTATGAGAATTATCCTTCACTTAGACGCTATTCCTGAAAATTTCAATATTTTTCAAATATATTTTTTTTTTTTTTTTTTTTTTTTTTTTTTTTTTTTTTAATTTTTAAAGAATTTACTTTTGGCTCAAATAACTTTAAGTTGAAGGCGACACTCAACTTAACCAACCAACCAACCAACTTACTTATATTGAGCAGTAGTAAGTCGATATCAAGTGATTGACCGTTCAAGTTCTGAGTGCTGATAGAAGTTGTGACTTGTGGGGACCCGCGTGGCATGATCCGATGATCAGTGCATTATCTGACAGAGTACTAGTGCATTCGCGACGGGAAAAATCATGCCTGACTGAAAACAATAGATAATTTAACAAAGAAAGTAGATAATGATTAAGAATTTGAAAAAACATGTGCGGAACTTACAGGGAGTCTCAAAGACAACCTACGCTTTCCATGTAATATTCCAAGTGTGTATAATCTTGTAGCACGTACGTGTTGACAGTGGATTTCGTTTAAAAATAGATATAATAAAGAAAAGAATGAAAAAACTAAAACATTTAAAAAAAAAAAAAATTCATGTACGGTCATCCTTCGAAACTGCACGCGCATGCTCCGTAACCTGTTGGCCTGGAAACGGTTCATCGTTCTATGCAAAATTCGTGAATATAGTGAATAAAATGGGTACAGCGGATTATGGAGATCAGGAATATATGAATGAATAAATTGGTACCACCAAGCTATGGAAATTAGTAAGCACTGTGGCAAAAGATGGTTACAGCTTTTGAGCGCCGTTCGCCATCAAGTGTCTATAATAGAATCTATGCACAGCTTGATGAAAACTGCTTCTTACAAGTGTTACATGTCAGAACTTACTCAGCCACATTATGTTGACAAGTGATGGAGATAGTATAAGCTATGGAAACATGAAGAACTGAATTTATTTTTAACAAAATCATGTCACAGCTGCGTGGATCAGTACATTAATAAACGTGATTCCCAGTTCTATTTTTGGTGACGACTACTGTGTGTTTGCATATAGAATGTGACGTTTCTTGAGAAAACTCCTGGATATAAGTACTAAGGGTCTTTCCATTGAATCATGTGGGAATATCATTCGAAATTCTTAACACAATCATTTCTGATCAACAAAAAATAAATATTGTAATATTGTAGAAAGTTAAGATCATTTGGTGCACTCTTTTCTTGTGTCTGTAGGTTATTTCTGACCTTAATGTTCATTAAATACCGTGAAGTGGGAGCTCGTTCGGGAAATAAGCTGAGAATTGAGCTTAACTTGATGGGCTAATTTTGTGGTGCAGTTGGATCAGCGTTCGCCTCATAAGCATAAGGTTGTGGGTTCGAGCCCCGCTGTCGCCAATGTGTTGTGCTCTTGGGCAAGGCACTTTACCTCGAATACCTCTCTCTACCCAGGAGTATAAATGGGTACCGGCATATGCTGGGAATGTAAAACAGACTCGCTGTGCGGGAGGAGTGTGGCGACCCCCCAGCAACATTATATGATGGAGTCTGGCCCAAACGCGAAAGACGGGCACTCCGCCTGCGGGCGCACCATTTACATTTACACTTATTCGAAATATTTTGACTTAACTTAGTTAGTTCGTTCTTTATTTTTTTCTTTCTTTCTGACTATTGGCTTGATCTTAACCATACCTCGTCATGTGACAGACTCCTGAATATTATATTATTTTTCTGTATTATATTAATTAAATCATGTTAAAGACACTATCAGTGATTTGAAAAATATTTGAAAATTTGCAGGAATAGCTTCAAAGTGAAGGATAAGTGTGTAGAATTCTCATAAGTTACCTTTCACAGTTGTAGAATTAACAGAAAAGGAAGAAAACGGCAGTGTTCCAAAGCTTTCCAAGATACGATTCTCCATTCAATTACGTGTTGTAGTAAGTGTCCGTTCGGACAGTAATGACTAAAATCTTTGATTCTGTCCTTATTAGGTTGCTTCTGGTCTTATCATTTGCAGGTATGTTAGGATACCTGTACTTGTTACGTACATGCTAAAATCTGATTTTTGATGATTTTTTCGATTTGCTGATTTAGCAAATCACTGATAGTGTCTTTAAAATTAATCATATAAATTATGAGTGAGGAGAACTTGAAAATATTAATATAAAGCTTGTGTTGTGCAATAAGCATGACTTATCTGATTGACCTAGTTCTAATCGGACTAGAGTGTGAGAACGTCCTGAGTAAGAACATGTTAGAAGATGTTTGCAGTCAGAGAGCAATAGGAGCACAGTGTCTTATCTTCTTCATTCTAAGAACTGTACAGAGGTTCTTTGTTTACCTAGAAGAAGCAAGATTTCACACCTGTTGATGAACAATAGACTTTGTGTAATTGCTATGTCAAAACACATCAGGTACAGGATGTGGAACATGTTTCAGCGAACGAAAAGGATTGTGAAATTTCAACTTGTCTTCGCATGTTTTGTTGCATCATGGGAAATTTGCAAAGGACAAATTCTGTTGCAAGTCATTCTTCTTTGCCAGTTGACAAGAGATTTCATCGGGTGTAGACCTCTCAAACAGAAGGTGAGAAGAACTTTGCATAACATTTGATTTATATAATCTTACGTTCTTTTCTGGAAAGTCGTCAGAATCGCCAGAGCTGCACAAAAGTTGGTGCCTTTGGAAAAACAAAGGTTAACATTAAAATTCCAGGTCTCATTAAGGGTGTTCACCGATTTGGGTTAAAGGTCACGCAGGGGGTCATTGCAGATCAGTCGCTCTAACCCTCTTTTTGCTGTTACTGCCACAAATCTATTGCTATTGTCACCATACTTGCTTAGAAGAACCGCTGACCCAAAGCCAATATGTGTGTTCACAGAGGGATCATTGCAGGTCAGTCGCTCTAGCTCTCTTTTTTGCTGTTTCAGACTTAGTCAGAAGACCTGTTGACTCAAGGCCCATAATTATAGGGTGTACACAGATTTGAGTCAAAGGGGGCACATTTTTCGCAGAGTAAGTGTCCTGCATGGTAATAGTGGGCGTTGGACCTACATTACCTATATATGGATATAGACATCTCTTGAACTCTTCCACTAAAATCAACTCCCAAATAAATCAAAATCCGGCCCGACTCCTAAGACAGAGTGCCACGGACAATTTCCGCATGTGTCTGATCTGAATTTGCATGATAACGTGCCTTATGCATATGAAGCAGCTTGAGACCCTTCACAAAAGTTATGGGTCGATAAATCAATCTGGGGTCATTAACTGGCCCTTCCGGTCTGAATGTGAAAAATCTTCAAAAATGATATATGCAAGGTAGTATGGTCACGTGACTCATGCATATGAAGCAGCCTGAGACCCTTCACCAAAGTGCTCGGCATGGGGGGCAAAGGTCATTAAAGGGGAACTTCCGGTATTAATGTAATTTTTTTCTTCAAAAATTCATGTCTGCTATATGAAACGTTACATGGTCATGTGACTCATGTATATGAAGAAGCTTCAGACCGTTCACAAAACTTGTGCTGGGCATGGGGGGGGGGGGCAAACGTCATTAAGGGGTCACTTCCGTTCTGAGTCAGAATTATCTTTAACAACGATACTCCCAAATACTATTCCACAACAGCATCCCATACTAAACCAATATCCCCAAAAGACTCCTTAAATTATAATAATTTAATATTAAGCCCAGTGCAAAATCAGGCTATTACACACCCATACGTACCTTTTTCCCGGCCTCACTAACATGTGCTGTGAAAAACAATTGAGATTGCAACCGCAAGTAACCTCTATAACCGGTAACGCCACATTGCTACGGCCACCAAGCAGTCAAAACTTCACGCAACTAACCAGGTGTAGAAGTAATTACAGCCCGATAGTCCGGCTACAACGATAAAGAATAGGGCACTAGATTCAGTTGACTATTCACGCAACATTAGTTTCACGCTTTATTCCGTTGTCGTCTATGGACTGAGCCCGGACTGTGGCTCCCGGCGGACTATAATTACTTTCACACCGGCACGACAACTGACGTACCTACCATGCACCTACAATGTAAAATTGAGTCTGATAGGCGTACCCGAAGCTACCCGAGGGCGACCCACGTGGAAAAAAAAGCTGAAATGCTGCTAAGCTAATATCTGCCTCACACTGACCCTCACAAATGCCAAACAGTTAAGATTAAGAGCTATTTTAATAGCTCTTAATCTTAATAGCTTAAAAGCTATATGGGGTGGAAAACATAGAAACAACATATAAGAAAACAAAAGCTGATTGCTCCATTAGGCGGGCCGGCCATGCATGGATGATATGGTTATAACAAATGATTGTATACTTATCTCAACATCTCCGTTCATAGCTTTCTCGATCGTCCCCCAAAGTTGATCTGACGTTCAATATTGTCTTGGTCCGTTTCCGAATTATACCACAGTGTCTGAGGGTTTTGGTGTAGGACAGACATGTTACAAAAGTGGATTTCTTCTTACAAACTTTTTGGCTACCGCCAAAAATGACTGATCGGATCTTGCGAAACAAAACAGGCGTGCATGCGCAGTGGAAAGGTGACCAGTATAGCGATTTAAAATGGATTAACTTGCTAGTTCGGCTTCATTAATCCTTATTAATTTTCAACATGAAGCAATATAACCCCCCTGTATAATCCTCGGTTTGCCCTACCTGACTATAACTACCATTACAGAAATGCTATCACGTGTAGACTATGGTATACTGAGGCTGGAAATAAGTATCATTTTGTCACCTTTCAGGGTACCGAAAATTTTCTCGGCCCATGGATTAGTGAGTACAAGGAGTTCGTTCTCATGTAGGAATGTGTCTTGCTATTCTTATTTTTGTTAAATAGGCAAATTTAAATACTACACGGAATTAACCTAGCATGAAACCTTTTATAAAAGCATCAAATGATTACCACTTAAGTGCCCAAGCTAAAAAAACCTCTTCCGTTAGTGCCCGGGGGCTAGGGGTTGTCCTAGGGAAACAACTCAGATAACCACTTATGCATGTGAGTTTGATCACGAAACTACCACAAGTAAATTAGGGTCACGAAAGAACCACATCATCATCATCATCAGGCTGCGTCCTTCACTATATGCCGCTGTATTGCTGCATTATGCATGTAGTTATTTCATCTCTCCACCTCCTTTCTGTCGTCCTCTTCTTCTCTTACCATTTCTAGGTTGCCCATCAGTGATCCTCTTTGTCCACCTGTTGTCTTGTGTTCTGGATAAGTGCCCTGCACATTTGCATTTCATTTCTTTGATCTTCAGTATAACATCTTTGACTTGAGTTTTTAGCCTTATGTCACTATGCCTGTCACGTAGAGTCAGATTAAGCATTCTTCTTTCCATGTCCCTCTGTGTTGTTCTCAACTTTCGTTCTACCTCTTTAGTTGTTGACCACGCTTCTGCTCCATAGGTCATGGTTGTTAGAACGCAATGGTTGTATAGTCTTCTTCTTATTGACAAGGGTATTTTGTAAGTTAGCAATTCCTTATACTTATTGAAACATCTCCATCCTCCTTTAATCCTCATCAACATTTCTTCTTTTGTGGTGTCTTCCATTTTCAATGTTTGGCCCAAATATTGGTAACTGTTTCCTTTGTCTATCTGGTGATTTTTTTTTATTTCTTGTGATGTTTGGAAGTTGGTCATGAATTTTGTCTTTCCCCTTGTACATTTGTAAGTCCATCTTTTTACTTTCAGCATTCAAATGACCTATAAGCTCATCTTCCATTTCTTGTACAGATGTTGTGACAAGAGCTACATTGTCTGCAAATCTAATCAGTCAGGTCTTCTCCATCTATGTTGATCCATTTCTCTTCTAGGTTGGACTTCTTAAATACTTCCTCTAAAGGTACTGTGAATATTTTGGGTGATAATGTATCCCCTTGTCTTACGCCCCTCTGTATCTTCACTTCCTTTGAAACATCACGTTCGATGTGTATTCTAGCTTTAGCATCTGTGTATATGTCTTCCAGGATGTAAATGTACCCTTCCTCTATTCCTATATTATTCAATGCATCAAACATGTCCTTATGTTCAATTGAATCGAATGCTTTCTGATAGTCAATGAATCCCAGGCAAAGATTGAGTTGATATTCATAATGATTTTTCAATGGTCTGATTTAGTGCTTACAGGCGGTCTGTTGTTGAATAGCAGCTTCTGAATCCTGCTTGTTCCCTCGTATGGTTCCTATCTAACCTCTTCTTTATCCTATTCTAATCGGTATGACTGAACCACATACCGATTATAAAAATTAAAATCCGAACATTGACCTTTGACCTATGGCCAATTAAAATTGTCATCTCCGAAGAAAGTTGTTTGCATATTTTCAACCTCAGCAACTCCGATATAAGATTTTGAACAAAAACAATGGTTATATCTATTCTATTTCTAGACTAACCATTCAATAAGAAGCATAGTATAGCCAAATTATCCCACCTGTATTTTCTCAAAAGATCAATTCACCTTGGTCTCCTCATAGACTTACCATTACACAGTTAAGACCACGGTCATGACAAAACTAAAATTGATGCTACATCATAATTTGATTTGTCTTTTATTAATTATCAAATGCCTCAAAGGTAATATATTTAAGCAAATAAATCCCAAGATTTAATTACTTTATTTTTTAATTGGTAAATATATCTTAGAAATTTCCCCAGGGACCCAAGCTAATGATGTTATGAAGCCGTAGGCCGATTATTTTTTTTGGTATCAGAGAGCAGTTCATAATCATACAAAGCCAAAAAATCCTTGAAAAATTTCATTGCGTAAACCGTGAAATCGCAAAAGGTCCAAATGTTGGATCCGTTGGACCCCCCTTTGCCCGCCCCCTTGGGCACTTAAAAGTGTTAAAGTATTGGTACGGCTTATCTTAGAGTCTTTATTCTAATCATTAATATCTTACAACCCAAGGATAGCCCAGCTACACCTGGCAATCACACCTACCATAATAATACATGATACGTGTAAATGATTAGGCATGTTACCGTTTATACAACAAATCCCAAGTTTTTATTTATCTGTTTATATGCAGTACAAGGCAATTAAGTACTGGTGCGTGATAAAGATTAAAACAGAAGAGCGAATATGAGCTTATGATAATTTTCACTTACCACTGCACGTGTTGAAGGTCCATTGTCCGATCCTCGTCCCCAGGGAACCCCAGGTTTTCCCCGAAGTGGTCAACATTTTTTGGTATCAGAAAAAAGTTACTAATTCTTTCCATTTAACCCCTTTGCATCTTAGGCTAAGGATGTTTTGTTAAATGTATGAAGCGGAAAATCTCGATGAAGGGAATTTGTTTATGTTTATTTATATGGCGCCCCATGTTGGTGTAAGAGAGAAACTGGCAGGCACAAAAAGCACCTATATTTGCATGGGGAAATTCTGTTTTTGCTGTAACTTTGTTTCGAATTAAATAATACTAACTTCTTATCATCAATAATAATCTCATGCTACCACTGCATTTGTGACCAATTTAGAATCAGGAAAGATTCTGCAGTAATTTATAACCAGATTTTATGTGGTCTGTCACAGAAACAGCTGTAATATTTTTCCTGCCAGAAAACAACAGAGGCGCTGAATGTCAACAAGGACGTCATAGGTGACATCATCTATACCCCCATTTGGTCGACTCTAATAAGGGATTACAAATCACGGTTTTAGCTCTTACTGCTACTTACTTAAAAAGGGTTAAATACGGCGCGAAACTTTACGATGGGTTTTTGGGGCTGAAGGCCATTCTATCAAATGAAAAAAATCTAGACTTAAATCGGGTCATCCTTCTTTAAGGGATTCGCAGCGATATGCGATAGAATCAAAAATGTGGAAGATATTTTTTTTAAACTTATAAATCAGGATGAGTGTGTACATTCCATAGAACTACTTTAATGTTGAAACCACCACCAATATGAAAAATAAGAAGTATTTGAGGAAATTTTTCATACCGTCTCCCGCAAATCGACAACAGCTATGGGGTCTCAAAATCTACACTAAACATCTGATTGGGATTTAACAACCAGTACAGAATAACAAAGATCAACAATGTTTGTTTTTGAGGTCAAACTGGTATTGTCATGGTGCACATTCACGCTAAAATCGTAGATATTCACGGAAAAGGGCTTTTTTGATCTCAACTTGGAATTTTGATACGCACCGTAGAGAATTACAGAATCAGATAAAAAGTACTGTCTTTTCTTTAATACCCGGATTTTCAACAACCCCACTTCTTGCAGGTTATGTTTGCATATCCAGCCGTAATCAAATACCAAAATATAATTTGATGATTTTTTTTGATTTTTCGGATTAGCAAAATCGCTGCTAGTCCCTTTAAATGACTCGTATTGCCTCAGGAATCTAGCAGATATTTGTAACCCCGGGACCCATGAAACGCGATTCTTAAGTGCTGTGCAATGTTATATTAAGCTGACTCAGATTTTGAAATAACATTTTTTGTGTGTCGTACTTAACAATATTAGAGATGAATCGGATTTATCGTTTTTCTAGTGGCAAACATTTAGGGTACAGTATCCCCGTTGTCCCTAGGATCCCGTGGTAAGAGACGAAATTTCTGCCGGATCCGGAAATTTATAACTAAAGTTGTGATTAGTGCTTCTTGAAGGACGTCGTCGATTGGAGCTGTGTTTTTTCGCACAGGAGAGGAAGACGACAAACAGCTAGGTATGCATATGACAAAAAAAGCACAAATGAGTGCGCCCTGATCGGGAAATCTCCTCTGTCGCCTTTAAGAGGGGGGGTCCTGATTGTACAGACTTTACGTAGCACGCACACACACGCACTCAAACCCACACCCTCGCGGTTGTGGTGTGCGAGTTTTTGGTGCGTGTGTGCGTACGATCACGCACACACATCACGCACCCCAACCCGCGGCGGCTGTGTGGTGCGAGGGTTTGAGGTTGTCGTTGTGCGGTACGTATGCACGCCCACACACACACACGCAACTCTAACCCACCATCTCTAACACACTCCACGCGTACTTACACACACACACACCCACACCGACACACCCACACACACCCCCCTCACCCACACACACACACAAGACCTTTCTTTCTGTGACTATCCTGACAGTCGCACACTGGACCGCGCCACTTTGAGAACATATATATTCAGAAAACAGCGAGAATAAATACAACATTATATTGAAAATAGGCTTAATGTATTTTTTGAGATAGTCTCGCGGAATGACAGTTCCCCCGCCCCTACTTTACCATCAACTTGAGATTTTGGTGATCTATGTGCCATCGTAATATACATTTGCTCTAATAACCAGAACCAAACTTCGAAACAATTTTAAGCAAGAATTTAAAATCGGTATATTATTTTTGTTGATAGGTTTCCATGCAAACTTGAATATAACAAAATCGATCATTACACCTGACCTTTTCTTAAAGCAGTTGAGTGTTTGAGAGATGACCAGTCTACTTCTGTTTGTTAATACTGTCATAGAGTCTACTGAAATTATTGAGTTTGTGCAACTTTCTGGAACAGTCATCTTAATTCGAACCAACAATAAATCGACTCCACACCAACCTGCAGATCCGGTGTTCTTTAAAAACATCTGCTCATCGGTAGGCTACTAAAATTAATGTGCGCCGTAACAGGTTCATTGTCATGTGTAACACTTCCCATAGACTTAATAGTGAGTTGCTCATAAATACTACTCTGGTGGGGTGGAAAAAATATTGGTCATGCAAATTTTAGGTCCCCCCAAAGGGGGGTTATCAAAAATATCTAGTGTCGGTATTAGGGTGATCAAAAAATTGAAGGTTTTTTATTGCCGGGTGTCATAAAATAACAGTGTCCGCGTAACTGAGTGTCCTTAAACCGCCCATCCAGGAGTGCAATGGTTTTTGGTGTATAAGAATTATAATATGGCTGTTTTTATATTAGCGTTTATCGGTGCGCATCGGCTACCGTAGCGCATAGCGCGTAGCCATGGCGCGTATGTTCAATGTTTATGTTTTGAAGAATTACTTTTGCATTTGAAAGTTTCTGGGATTTTTGTGTACATTCAATACAAAACCACATTAAAAGCACAGCTGAAATTCATTCACCCAAATGAAATCTATCTGGATTAAACCAAGTTGAGGGCTGTCAATTCGGAACCCAATGGTTTCCTGCAATCAAGGTTAATGTTTCAAATGTTCAGGCGTGACATGACAACTGAGTGGCTACTATTACTGTTTCATCATGGCTATCACTAAGGACATTTTAGTTGCATTGATTTGAATTTTGAACATGTTGAAAAACAATTTAAAAGATACTAGCTTCCCCCGATGCTGGTAGTCCGGCATTGAATTACCACACTTGACCTTGAAACTGCATTTAAATTATATATTTTTAATCTTTCCCTGGAGATGCCAACGCACGATAGTGTGTTTGACAAAAAACCCATTGCGCTTGGCCGGATTTCGAAACCGGCGACCTTCGTATGTACATGCAACGACGCTCTAAACCGACTGAGCTATCAGGCAGGTTCGGTAGAAAGCGATATATATCATCTATAGGTTAGGTTCGAAAGTGTCCCTTTACTACTACGCCTTCAAATGCATTGAAAATAGTTTTCTTTACTACAGTATAGTCTCCCATCTGGATCGATTACGCTGTGACCACGAGATAGAGAATGCTTGCTTGCTTGCCGTAATTGTATTTATAAACGGTAACGAGATGAATAGTTTTGGTGTCCACGTGTCATGTACCAGGTCACGTGTCAGTATCAGGTATCAGTTTGCTCTGCGGGGGCGACCGATATATATAAATCCGACTATGGTAAATCAAGGTTTCCGGTACATATGGCCCTCTGCCCAGATTGCTATTATTTTTTTTCCAAAAGACACGGTTTATTATTCTAAAACATTACAAAATTTAACCTTTTTCCTTTCCCTACTGATTCAAAAACGACCGAGTACGATGACGATAATCCGGTTGTTTTTTTTCCAATGTAGGGATCGGTACGTCATTTTTTACTGAATGGGTCCCCCGAACAACATAATAAACCAATCAATTCCGTGGACGTCATCAACATTTATTGTTTTCAAAAATTGGCTGTTATCCCATAAATAAACTTCCTTTTTAAGATTCAACATCTGTATAAGTGTTCTTTAATAATTAAATATTCAATTGTCCTCCCGCATAATGTTAAAAAGATGGGTCCATAGTCTACAAACTGAAAACCAAGTAGCCGCCTAAATACCCTTACCGGGACTGAATGAGCAGACGCGGATCCCGCGTTTTAGTTTAAAGCAGGCTTACAGCCACTGCGTCGCGGCTGCGGGGGTTATGCGTCCAGCCCTCTATGTTTCTCCATTGAGTACTGGTACGCATCACTTGTTTCAGACTGTACCCAAATTGCCTCGTCTACAAGGTCCATGTTTATTCGTCATGTTGGACCGGCAGCAAGGACACTTTTATGGGGGCAACTCAATTTTTACACCGGTACTTGGATTTGGTAGAGAAAGGGGAAATCATAACTCTATGTCCCTAAACCCCCCCTCCCTCTGAGCACTTATACAAGACCCATACAGTACCAAAGTAAAGACTTTCGATACTAAGTACGAATATGGGACCTTAATTGTATAGGTTTTCTTCTATTTGACGAAAAAACATGGTCTAACGTACGAAACAAAAAGAGGACAAAAGACGAGAACAAACTCACTCACACCCATCCATACCAAACCCCCACTCACACAACATACCCACGCAACTCACGAACAGAGATACCCTATATATATACATGTAAAAGATAACATTGATTGGTACCATGGTACCATGGTATGTGCTTTATCGTCCCGCACTATAGTAAAAGTAATAATAATGGAATATACGCTTTACTGCAGGAGAAATTATGAGGGTGAAGGTTATAATTTCATACAGTTGAAGGGACAGGAGAAGGTTATTTAGGATACACATTTCTCTCAATTTGTACATGATCTGTTGTAGAACACCTACCGAGAACGTTTCGAAGGGTTAGTTCTTCTTCTTTTGGTGTCCAAGCACTGTGGTTCTCAAATATCATCCAGCCAGAGATGAGTGCCACATCTGGCTGCTTCACTGAAAAAGGTCCTTGTTTGTGCATTGTTGCTCCAGAAATGGGCAGACTAAGAGATGTTCCATTGTCTGTGGTGCTGTTCCACAACCACAGGTAGTGTCCTGATCTGCTTCCAGGTAGCCTCACTTCTGCAAGGAAACCTTAGATCGGCCAATTCTGGTTCTCAATCTGTTGAGGCATCGCCATTCAGCCCATGAGGAGTGAGCTCCAGCTGGTAGATGCTCACCAGGTTCAATACCAATAGATGTTACTTGGTTCTTTCCACAAGGCGACTCTCTTAAGCTCCTTAGAGACTGTTTCAAGAGGTTGGACTTTGTTTAAGAAACTCTCTCTGGATTTAAGGCGATTGGCAGCAGGTATCTGTCCAGACATAGGGTGCTTCACATTAGATACTTGGCAGCTACGCTCTTGCATGCTCGCTACGCTACGACGGATGTCTGGTGGAGCAATTCCTGCTAGGATGTATAAGTTTTTCCGTTGGTGTTGGACGGAGGCATCCTGTGATAAGCCGGCAGGAGGCATTTAACGCTGGATCAAGCTTCTTGGCATCATTGGTTGATCTTTCCCATACAGGGCAAGCATACTCTGCACATGAGTAGCAGAGGGCAAGTGCCGTCGATCTTAAGGTATGTGGGCGAGCACCCCATCTTGTGCCAGTGAGTTTGTTCAAGATGTTATTGCGTAAACATACTTTACTCTTCGTGTTTTCGATGTAGGTCTTATAAGAGAGAGTGCGGTCCAAGGTAACTCCCAGGTAGACAGGGTTATCGCAGTGCTCCAGGGGTGTTCCAGACCAGGTAACTTTAAGTTGACGTCTGGCTTCACGGTTGCGTAGATGGAAAGCACACACCTGTGTCTTGGATGGATTTGCACGTAGGTGGTTTTCCTACGAGTTTTAAGGAGTGAGTTCATCCAAAGCTTTGGAGAGTCTCTCTTCAACAGCTGAAAAAAAAAAAAAAAAAAAAGCAGCTACGCTCTTGCATGCTCGCTACGCTACGACGGATGTCTGGTGGAGCAATTCCTGCTAGGATGTATAAGTTTTTCCGTTGGTGTTGGACGGAGGCATCCTGTGATAAGCCGGCAGGAGGCATGGGTTGATCTTTCCCATACAGGGCAAGCATACTCTGCACATGAGTAGCAGAGGGCAAGTGCCGTCGATCTTAAGGTATGTGGGCGAGCACCCCATCTTGTGCCAGTGAGTTTGTTCAAGATGTTATTGCGTAAACATACTTTACTCTTCGTGTTTTCGATGTAGGTCTTATAAGAGAGAGTGCGGTCCAAGGTAACTCCCAGGTAGACAGGGTTATCGCAGTGCTCCAGGGGTGTTCCAGACCAGGTAACTTTAAGTTGACGTCTGGCTTCACGGTTGCGTAGATGGAAAGCACACACCTGTGTCTTGGATGGATTTGCACGTAGGTGGTTTTCCTCATAATAAGGAGTGAGTTCATCCAAAGCTTTGGAGAGTCTCTCTTCAACAGCTGTGAAGTCTGCATCTTGTGCGCTAATTCCAAGATCGTCTGCATAAATAAACGACAGTTTCCTAGCCACATAACCCAGGATATGGATCGTTGGGTAAAAGAGTGTTGGAACGGAGAGGTGCAAGCACGCTCCCTTGTGGTAGTCCATTCTTGAGCCTACGCCAACGGCTCTTCTTTGCTCCTAGCTGAACAAAGAACATCCTGTTTGACAGCAATCCTTTGATACGCTCAGTCAAGCGGATATCCTTGGTGATTTCCAGGATCTTATGGAGTAGGCATCTGTGATTGACAGTGTCGTAGGCTGCCGATAGGTCGACGAACACTACTTCGGTTACCATACCCTTTTTCAAAACCATCCTCAATGTGTTGAGTTAGGTTGAGTACTTGGCTTGTTGTTGATTTGCCTGGCCGGAACCTGCTTGATCTGGTATGAGGTGTTTGTCTATCACAGGTGCGATACGATTGAGCAGGAGACGTTCAAAGAGCTTGTAGGTATGGCTGAGGAGTGATATTGGTCTATAGCTCTTGGGATTAGATGGATCTTTCCCAGGCTTTAGGAGTGCTATAACATGTGCTTTCCTCCAGATCTTTGGGAACCTGTGGGAAATAAGGCAGCAATTGTAGAGCTCAAGAAGCCATTCCTTTGCTACTGGGTCGAAAATTTTCAGCTGCTCAGTTGAGATGTTACCAAGGCCTACTGCTTTTCCAGGCCTGGTTGAAGTTTAGCAATACCGGATTCCAATTCGTCCGTGTTGAAGGGGCGAGTGAAACCAGGGTCGCCACTAAACCTCTTATGGTCTAGTTTGATCTTCTTGGGCTTCTTGCCGCACTTGCCACTTAAAAGCAGTTGGTGGGCAACTTGGTTGGGTGTGACATTTGTGACCAAAAATTATGTTTTGAACTTGCCCGCTATTGTAATGGTCGACATGCTTTGATTTTCTGTTGTGCACGACAGAAAATGCAAAATCACCGTCTTAATGATCTTATTATAAAATGACGACGTATTCGACTTATTCACTTCAGGTGTGATCTAATACATTGGTAAGCATTCCAAATATGCAAAAAAACCCGGTTTCGAAAAACAGTGAGGCGCTTCTTTCTGGAAATATCCTCGTGTCTCTGAAATTATATTTGAGAAAAATAGCGCAATTTTATTACATGTTTTATGAAGCGGATTATACGCGCTAAAATTTACCGAGCAATTAAATCTCATAATAATGTTGAGACGCAACCACGGTGTTTGGCAATTGATAGAAGGGAATGCATATTTACGATCGACCTTTCAAGTTGTGACCTTTTCAAGTAATGCATTGACGTTTGACGGCATTGTCGAGGCATGTAAATTTGCCTTTAAAACGCCTACATGAATGATAGGGAATATCAACATTAATAGTCCAGGAACAAGCCATATATAGCTGATTTGTTAAAGGATAGTTTTTTAAGGTTGTGAGGCGCAACATATCACAAGTGCCCAAACTTCCCCTTGCGCAAATTGAGGTAAGGTTTATGCAGGGGTAGGTGTATTAAAATGATTCAATTGAGCTATATCATGGACTTTTGTATTTTTCTAGTCCCGCTGATTAAGAAGATGTATAGTTTGCCTAACTTTTCAGCTTTAGTTTTAAGAATAAAGACCCATGTCCTACTGCACTGCGTTCTACTGCAAAAAAGGAGGTAGCGTTATTTTTCTTGTTAGATATAGGGGCAATTTCCCCCAGAAACAAGGCAAGAGTCCGCTCCGTTATTTTTGAAAAGTGCAATAAATGCAGTTAAAGGACGTTAGGGATATAGTTTGCCTTGTGTTCACTTTATGCAACTGGGCCGGTGTGGCAGGAGATATGGTCCGCAGGACTCATAGTCTACCTACAACGGTAAAGAATAGGGCACCCGATTCAGTTGACTCTTCACGCAACATAAGTTTCACGCTTTATTCCGTTGTCTCTATAGCCCGGACTATGGTTCCGGGTGGAACATAATTTGAAACCCAATCTGAAATGCCGTTGAATTTGCTTCTTGTGGCCGCAATGTGGGGTTGCAACTCAACATAGCCTCAGTATAGACCAGTTAACAGCCATGTTTGTAAACATGTTAGGGCCAGGTATCTTGAAATAGGTCGGCCTGAAGTTACACACTGGGCAAATGTATCTGTTAGAGTTTTAATACTATGGGCCATAACGATTCGCAGGAATGGATTCGCAGGCAACAAAAGAAGTGACGTAGGATGTTAACTGGTCTATAAAGGATTTTGTGTACATTACGTTAACTGCTTGCATATGCTGGGAATGCAAAACAGACTCGTTGTGCGGGAGGAGTGGCGAACCTCTACAGCAACATTATATGAAGGAGTCTGTCCCAAACGCCAAAGACAGAGATATAGGCACTCCGCCTGCGGGCGCACCATTTGCATTTTTTGCATTGGCCACTGAAAAGCTTTCCAGGAGACAATTTGGAGTTAGTTGAAGTGATGTAAGGATGAAGGATTCTAGAAGAACAGAAAATCCGAGGAATTGGCTAGAATTAGCATAATATCAGGTTTCCTGAATGGTTGTGGTGGCCATTTTGGATTCTAATATGAATAGTTTAATGATTTTTGAGGGAGAGACAGAAAAGAAATCGTCTCCTAAACCCTAGTCATATGCACCAAAATCACTTTTCTAGGAGCCATTTTGGTAGCCATCTTGGATTAGAACATAAAGAAATGCTTGAATATTTTAAGTACTGACAGAATTATTGAAATCTCTACCCCCTTAAACATAGTTAAAACACCAAATTAAGCATCCTATCTGGTCTGGGAGCCTAGATATGACCACATGTATTCAGAAGCATTTTGGCGGCCATCTCGAAAAAAAAGACTGATAACACACAAAAAGCTACCACTGCTGCAATGCTATCACATATTTTCCAATTCTAGGGTTGTATAGCTTGCCAAAAATCACTATTTCATTGCATGTTTAGATGCCATGCGTCAGGTGTTTGTACTTGTATATACTTTTGTTCATGGATCTATGGAACCAAAGAAACCCACGTTTTGCGTACAAGCACCACTGACCTCTACGTAATTATAAAGGATGAGAAGCACACCGTTATGAAAACAAATGGTGTTTTGATAAGGTCTGGTGAGCCTGTTAGACTCCGACCTAGCGGCGAGCCTTTAGGCGAGCCGCTAGGTCGGAGTCTAACAGGCAAGTCAGACCTTATCAAAGCTCCATTATTTTTCATAACGGTGTGTTTTGAATTCTTTATCTTACATATACGTCGTGACAAGAACGAAAATCGATTTTTTTTTATAATTATTCAGTAAAATTGAGAATATATTTCGGTTTTTTTTTAAATATTTTGAGCACGGTACGTTTTTTCTTAATTAAAACACCAATTGAGCTGTTATGTTCACTTGTGCAGGAGTCTAACACCAAGGTCTAGTCGATAATAGGTTTACTCTTCTAGAGAGATAATCTTATTGTCTAGGAAAGCCTGATCTGAGTTAGAAATGGTCCCATCTGTTGAGAAGATTATCCTATTGACTGGTTAAGCCGTGTCTAATTGTTATTTAGTAGGCAGGTTTGGATATTTAAGTAGGTTCAATTCAAATAACCCTTTCACACGTATATCTGACCCCGGATTCTGACACCACGAATTAAAGATCTTGATACAGAGTTATCCGCGGTGCACTACCGAATGCTTGTTACGCAGGCTAAGTTTTTAGCCAAAAAGATATCCTATCTTAGGCAATTCTTAATAGGCTATGTCTTAAGGCTATCATTAGCACTCTATTGCGTATAAAGAAAACAAAGGCAGAAATTCCCTTTTTATACGTTTCTCCCTCAATTTTATTTTTAAATCCCGTATTCAGTGATCTGGCGTTATGGGTAGCAATTGTTACCAGTTAAAGTAAAAGCAACGTGTTTAAATTGTCTTTTTGAACATTTCCATGACTATAAATCACTATTATTTGTTGTCGATATACATGTATTAGCTAAACAGAAGATGGTAATCCGACAATCACAATAAGCTTTTGTATTGAGTCACCTGAAGATTTCCATGACTTTGAATCACTATCTTGGCTGATTCGTTGTCGATATACATGTATTATCTAACCAGCAGATGGTAATCCGACAATCATAATAAGCTTTTGTATTGAGTCACCTGTTCTTTCATCTTTGATTATTTCAACAATAAAGGGGCAAAATGTTTCGATTGTTTCAAATAGTGAAGAAAAAAATTCCATAACTCAGAGTCACTACTTTGGCTGAATCGTAATCGACAGATAAGCTAGCAAGTAGATGGCAATCTGTGTTCACAATTAGCTTTTATATTGAGTTCTTTCACTATTGTTTATTTCTTTCATTTGTACCACCTGAGGCAGAGATGTTTCTAGAATTTTCCTTTGTTCAATTGTCCTTTTTTGTTTAACTATGAATATTCATCAGACCGTTATTTTTCTCCGGAAGTGTCCAGAGACCACTTTCGGAAAAAATAACGGTGTGATGAATAATCATAGGTTTAGATAACGGTCTCTGACCGCTTTCGTAACTATAATGGACAGTTGAACAAAAGAAGAACAATTGATAATGATGAAAAGGAAAAGGGCTAGACGTATATACATGGATAGCGGGTCTGATTCGCCGATTGAAACAAGTTTCTATTCGCCTTAGCAATATGGCGGGAAACAACGCATACACCTTGTCAAAGTTAAAGTAATTTTAAATAATAATAGAACATCTGTATGGAATTTGCACCAGCAGGTGTATGCATTGTTTCCCGCCATATTGCTAAGGCGAAAAGCAAGTTCCTGTTGTTTCACTCAGCGACCATTCAACTGTGCCGCAGCCCGCTATCCATGCGTAGAGGTCAGTGACGAGCACACGTATCGCTTATGGCATGTAAACCTCGCTATTATGTAAATAACTATTCTTACAGACCGAAGGCCATGGTTATCACTGCTATCAAAATAATTCTTTCTGATATCTATAGAACAGGAGCAGAATATAATAGGGTATGCCCGACTACATCTAAGGTTTGACACCTTTAGTATAGTTAGTATGGACACTCTACATCAATGCAAGGTAGTTAGTGGTCTCAAATGATGGTGTCACTTTTTCAATAGGGGCAAATTTAAGATTACACAGGGGTCAAACTTTTAACTACTCCAAACATGTTGAAACTTTTTTCATATTGTCCGTCTATAGTCATAAGGATTCCAAAAATGTATAGTTTGTGCGACTTAACGACTATTGGTTTTGGTGTTATAGTGTAAAATAACTAAAAAGGTCAAACTAAATTTGTACAGGGGTCAACATTGAAAGTTACTCTGATTATATTTAAATACTTGGAAATTATTGCCTGTTTACTTACCGAGATAAAGGTCAAAGAAGGTCAATGTAAATTGGATTATGTTGACCCATGACCTATTTGCCACATAACATGATAAGTATGCATTGCAGATGCTACAAACGATTCCTTATTTGACACATTAAGCTAGATGGACAATTTGTTTCATTTTTTACCAAAATTGGAGCAACTTCTGATTTTGACCCCTGTACAAATGGAATTTAACATTTTTTTTGCACTTTTAGCCATTTTTACCCAATAACTCTAAAACCAATGGTCAGAGATGGTACAAAACTATACATTTTTGGAATCCTTGAAATGACTAGACGGACAAAATGGCATACATTTCAACACGATTGGAGTAATTTAAAAGTTTGAAAAAGTGATAGAGGGTCCATACTAACTACCAAAGGTGTCAAAGCTTAGATGTAGTGGGACCACTGACCTCTACACATGGATAGCAGGTCTGAGTCGCCGAGTGTCACAACAGGAAGTTGCTTTTTTACCTATACAATATGGCGGGAAACAATGCATACACCTTGTCAAACAATAGAACATCTGTGTGGAATATGTGCACCAGCAGGTGTATGCATTGTTTCCGCCATATTGTATAGGTAAAAAAAGCAACTTCCTGTTGTGACACTCGGCGACCATTCAACTGTGCGGCAGCCCGCTATCCATGTGTAGAGGTCAGTGAGTGGGACATGAGCGATGATGTTTGACCCAAGTCTTTGCTCCCGCTCTACTATGTGGGCAATGCAAACTCTCTTCAAAGAAACACGTAAAAATGCGCCATTTTTCTCGCAAGTGAAGCCAAGTCTGATAAAGCAATGGGCCAGTGATTCCACGTTGAAATATCTGGATTTTAAGGCAGAACCAATCGTCACATAAAACGATATGTAGTAGTGCCCTTTATTTGCTTTCAGAATTTCACGTCGTAATTATTCATTAGTTTCACAAAGCCGTTTCCAGTGGCGTATGATGTGATGTATATTGCATGACATCCCTATTGCTTGCGTAAATAAATAAATAAATAAATATATTATAAATAATAAAAATAATGTAAAATGAAATTACAAATATTATTCTTACCACATATATCGCAAGAACAGATTTGATAATCAATAATCGATTGATCAACTATGTTTCAATAGCTATAAAGACACTATCAGTGATCCACCCGAAAAAAAAGTAAAAATATCTGAAATTGACAGGAATACCTTAAAAGTGAAAGATAAGTTTGTATAATTCTCATTACTTATCATAAGTTATTTTTTCCGAATAAAAAAATACTGATAGAAAAGGAAGAAAACGGCAGTATTCAAAGATATGAATCTCCATTCATTTACGTATTGTAAAGTGTCTGTTCGGACAGTAATGGGGTTGCTTTCAGTCTAATCACTCGAATGGTATGTTAGGAGATTTATACTATTACAGACATGCAAAAATCTGATTTTTGATGATATTTGCGATTTTCCTATTCAGCAAATCACTGATAGTGCCTTTAAGGCAATAACAGCACATTTTTGAAGAGTGCCCCCAATTTTTAAAAGTTGATATTTTTGCACAGTTTAATATGTTGGTAATTGTCTAGGAAAGTACACCTGCGAACGAGAATGCTAAAAATAGCGTATTTATCATAAAATAAGCGATTTTGTAATTAGGTACAATCTGGGCTCCCAATTCTAACGGCAGAGCTGGAAATGCTAAGTAAATGTCCGTCCATGATGAAATTGTGCCATCTCAAGAAAATAACCTCTAACTTGACTTGCCTGAACCAATAAAACAACTAATGGATGAGCGTAGATACGTACATGGCGCTATTTCCCGGCTATTTCATATTGGAAGGCCGTTTCCAGCAGCCGTTTAATTATATATTATCGGAGATCTCCGATATTAATTATTCTAATTACAAAATTCCTTCGTTTGAAACACATAGACACTTTTGAGCTTAACCGTTCACAGGTAATGTTTACTAGCCAGTTACCAATGCAATCCTGTAAAGATCTCAATTTTTTTTGAAAAATTGGGGGCGCTCTTCAAACAAATTGCAAGGATGTTTATTACAAACTAGGACCACACCAACAAACTATGGTCTGATTAAAAAAAAATTGTGTATGATTTCACTTGGAAGGGATGTGTTGAAACCGAAATTGAGAAAGCCCGGAGATGTAGTTGAGTAGATTGGGTTGAGGCCATACAACAATTTTGCCTTCAATCTAGGTAAAAGTCGTATTGATTTTTCTGGATAAGAATTCCTCTCCGAATGAGTGAATCGTCGAAAACTTTTCATAACGTGACGCGAATAAAAAATCACACTATAGTTCATTCATTTGTATCTGTTGGTTCCGGTTCGATGCACATTCAGGACCTGGATTCGATGGAGGTCTTCCACCTTTCAGATTAGCCGCCATCTTGCCAGGAATGGTAAAGTCCATTCCAAATTTCTGGAGACTTTCTAAATCTAAAGAACGACATGCATGTTGGATATGTATGCATAAAAGTATGGGTCACACTTTGAATAGCACAAGTACTTTGAGGTCGGGTATTAAATTGATCTGAATGAGGAATACTACGGGAACTAACACCTTTTGTTATAGGTTATGCATGAGTGAGGTGAAAGACCTCTATTGCGGGCATAGCAGCTAGATCGGTGTTGAAGTAATTATAGTCCGCCGTACTCATAGTCAAGTGTGGTAGGAGATATGGTCCGCGGGACCAGGGGTCCGTTCACGAAACTATGAACGTAAAGTTCATCTTACGCATGGCTTAAGATTTTGGTTACGACCATGGTAGTAGCGTTCCTGAACAGTGTACTTAAGATGGCCGTAAGTACATTTCTACCAGTAAACCTACGACAATCTTACGTTAACATAAACTAAGCCGATTTAAAGGTCATTCCATTCATTGATTGGGATTAAAATTGGGCTCTGTCTGGGTGCAAAAGTCTGAGACACGTTTGCGAATGTTACCATGTGCCTATTATCATCAGGTATGAATTATATTTATTGTGTGGTCTCTATAGAACAAGTATTAAAAAACTCGGACAGGGTTCGCTTGATTGTCGACTCATTGGTGTTTTCATTTTTTGTTCGCGTGTGTGTATTAAACTCTTCAATATATTTTTATTTGTGTGTCATGGAGCTCTGTGTTCACTTTTTCATCACGGTTTATTAATTAATAGTTTAAGTAAATGTTTAATTATAGTAACTATTTCAGTTAGTTAATCTCTGCGAGTGAGAGCTGTTATTTCATTTCGTGACCATTTAGATGTTAATCCATACTCTATTTTGGTATTTTCTTTTTTAAATCGGAATTCGGGAGGGTCCTTTTATATAAAATATAATTTAAAAACTCAATATCGTGTTAACAGGTAAATGCAGCTACAATAACTTTTTAAATTTAATACTGCAAGATGCAAAAATACAACATGCTTGGCACAGGCTCGATATTGTAAAGTTTTTTCTCCATAAATATAACATAGGCCTATATAACAAGATGTTGTGCCATGTAGGTCAAATGTCGGAATTAAAGATATATGGTTCTTGAAATATGGATCAAGTATATAATGTTTTTTTTTTTTTTTTTTTTTTTTTTTTTTTAAAAATATTAAAAGATTTGTTGAGCAATGAAAAATATTACTTGGTAGAGGGTCAAGTTGGTCATGATAACCTACATAAAATCTTATTGTTTACTTTTAGCAAAAAGGGTATGGGTTTTATTACTTGTCTGGCTTGTAAACCTTGATGAGCTACAAGCGTACCAACCCTTACTCTAACAGCTTATCATCACTCATGTCGAATTGATGATCCCACCCCCTTATAACACGTATAAGAAGCTTGGCGACATTCGAGGTGGGCAAAGACTTCCATATGTACCCCTTCTCATATACATGAATCGACGTGCGGACTATATCGCCCCTACGCCGTGGGCGCGCACTCACCATCCGACATGCTGGGGGGCAACTTTTGCATTTCCTCGTTATACACCGCGTTTTTACGTTGTACGTGTTACCACAAGAAGCGATAACTTTTGATCAGTTTCTGAGGCAAAAAACAACACTATTTCCCTGTTATCCATTGATTCATCATGGGCGGCGGCTCAGGAAAAAAATTGTAAATTTCTGGGCACCCAAAATAGCGATTAAAAGTTACAAAAAGGGAAACGAACTCGTGCGATTCATTCGCTAATGACACAAATGAACAATCATCGTATCCAGTTCAGTCTAAATACCATATTGTAACTCGCCGGTCAGTTCACGTGTATTGATAGTCCAAGCGTAGCACATTCCATGCACAAACGATACTAATTGTGTTCAGATCTCGAAATCGATCACATGGGCACGAAGTGTCCTTTCTAAAAACACCAACAACCCGAATCGGAAGATGTCACGTTTATCAGCAAATACGATCGGTCTTTGGAACTATTTAATTTTCACGTACACGGAATATATCAACATTCTTATTGTTACTTTATTTTGTCTGGATGTTTGAATTTTACGAAAAATTATTTTTCTCCGCGGCTGTTATTACCAATTTTAAACGTATTCTAACCAAGCGTTCATTTCTCAGTCACGCAAAGTGAGCGAGATGGAACATTCAATTTTTGTTTTACAACAACAGTAAGAAACTTGCCCTGGAATTCCAGTTGAGGCCAGTCCCTGACCTTCATTTTTCCATAAATCCATGGAAATAAAGGTGAAATTTGTTTAACAATTGCAAAAAAAGGTAGGTGGTAAATTTAGGATAGGATTATGGGCTTATTATTCTGTTCGTATTAAGAAATATGCGGCGTGTGGTTTGCTGTTGTTTTGAAGTGTGTTTGTTTCGGTGGGGGTTTTTTGGGGGGGTTGGGGCCCCCGGGGGGGTGAAATGTTTTTTTTGGGGGGGGGGGGGGGTAGGGGGGGATGGGGGGGGCCCACCCCCCCAGTAATGGCGTGTGGCGACCGTACGTAAGGAGGGGGGGTGTTGTGTTTTGTTCATTTTCAAAGGGAGGGGGGGGGGTGGGGGGGGGGGGGGGGGCGACTTCCCCGTCGATTCGTGTATCTTAAATGAAACCTAAAAACATGTTGAATTTTAGCTGTTTATTCCGTTTGTGATCAAAACAAGGCCAAAATTAAAATAAATTTGGTATCATGTAAATATATACGAGGGGTACATATGTAAACGCGAGGAAAAGACTTCCATCATGTATATTTCAAAAGGCCCACAAAGGTATAGGCCTTTAATTAGTTTCATCTTCATTAGATAACATGATAATATAGTTGTGTGTCCAATCGGCATGCCACAAGACAGTTATTCTTGTAGACGGTTTAATTTAAGCATTGGAACCGTTTTGAGCAAAACAACACCTTACATAAGATGTTACTTTTCTTTACAATGTCAAATGCAGGTCGGTAAGCTAGGTTAATAATTATACAACGAGGAAGAACTTTTTCTCATACTTAATCTGCCCAGTGCTTAAGCTTACATAAGACGATGTCGTGTGGCCTTAAGACCAGAAACAACACGTGTAGTCCAATAAATGGAAAATTATATTTATTTATTTTATATAAGTTTTCACAATTTAGACATGTTGTACTCATTAATCCCTAACTAATCAACTGGGGGAAGGGTGGTCATGAACTTTGGAAGTCTTTTGGGACATGCCCCTAAAAATGTGAGGTTGAATACCACAAAAAAGGCATATTTTTTTTAAATCTGTTGAAAATTGTGAGAAAAACACGACAAGCGATTATAGGCCACATAATTATTTAAAATTAGTTTGAAAATCGGTATTGGGTGGACACGGAGCCGAACCAAAAAAACTCCACAAAACACATACATACACCCACATCCACCCCACCACATACACCCCACACCCCCCACCCACCAACACACAGACCAAAACCAAAACACAAGAGTGACCCCCCGGGTCTCAACTTCTCAAACATGTTCAAAATGGTGGAATAATCTCCTCAATCATCTCCCAGCCTCTCATCCCTTTTCCCAAATTAAATCACGAATACTAGCTCCTCCATATGTCCATGATATATATTGTATAGGTATATTTTTTTTTTTTTTTTGGCAAGGTTACGTCCACTTGAGTGACGAGAAATTAGCGTAAACTTTTACGATATCATGAGGACTAATTTAAGTTTCAGGAACGCATAAACAGTCATGGAAAAGCGTAAGTGCTAGTTAAGACAGACGTAGATTTTTCGGAAGTTTTGAAGAAATCTAAGTGCATTCCAAGTTTCGGGAAAGCAGTAAATTCCTAAGTGTGAACTTTACGCAAACATTACGTCAGAAAGAGGGCGGCTACGACGTCGTACGACCATTTCGGGAACGGACCCAGGGCCGTACGCAGGATTTTGAGAGTGTAGGGGCCTCGAAAAAGTGGACCCTTTTTTCGAAAAAGTGGATTCTTATCAAAATTATCTCTAAATTGGCCTAATTTATCAAAACAAAAAATTCAGCAAAAAGTGGACCTTTTGCCCCTTTCGTGGTGGAATTTGGGGGGTGGAGCCGACCACACCCCCCCTGCGAACAGGCCTCCGCAGGACTCCTAGTCGGTAGTTAAAAGAATAATGGTAAAGAATGGGCAGGGACTCGTGTCGTCTTGGAGGCCCGGACGGCTCCCGACGGACTACAATTACTTTCACACCGGTAGCTAGACTTAGAAACCATGGTGTCATGCTTGGTCCTGACCATTACCATTCAGGTGTGACAGCAGTAGCAGGATAGTAATAGAGCTGGGAAAACGCCAGCACAAGCTTCTTGCAGGTAGGTGAACAACATTTATTGTATTTTGGTAATTATTGTATCTCCAATTTAACCAAGCTGAAATTCTTTAGAGCCTGCGTAGAGATTATCCTGTTATATAGATCTGAGACCTGGACCATGAAGAAAGAGCTACAGGATAGACTGGATGGCACCTACACCAAGCTTCTTATGCGAGTACAAAACATATTCTGGTGTGAGCACAAGACCAAAGCACAGATATATGGAGATATCCCTCCAATTACATCTTCTGTTGCCCAACGCCGTGCACGATTTGCCGGTCGCTGTCATCGTGCGATTGATCAAGTAGTCTCAGACGTCACATGTTGGAAGTTACCGTGCCCAAACTACATTGATGTGATTGCTCGAGAGATCCAGCAAGATCCATCTGACATCCCCAACTTAATGACAAATAGGGACATTTGGCTCTACATGGTGAACAGCATCTCGGCTGCGGTCGTTAGATAGATAGTATTTTGGTAAAGTTAACATGTAGCAAACATGGACTTTGGATAATCTCTTGAAGCCTGAAATACATTCAACCAAATGGTTGATAAATCCCTGACAAATCCTAGAGCTGATAAATAAATCTATATCATGGTGGACAGGTAATGTCTTACAGGTATCACAATAAACAGCGGCTGCATCGGCAACAAGGAGTCGCTAAATTTATCTAAGTATATTAACCATTATGTGATTGTATGATTTCGGCCTGAGGTCTATGTCAATAAACTTTGAACATTGAAGGTTGATAAGCGACATTTAATATTCTCGGCAATACAATTAACACTCCTCCTCCTCATACGAGCCGCCATCTTGCTTTTGCTATACCTGCGTCATGTTTACAACCATAGTCACGCCTAAAGGCATGGTTCATGAGAGAGTGTGAATATCGTCTTTGCTCCAGCCGAGTCTGCAAGCGGATAAGCCAAGGGTCTACCAGCAAAGTTAGACCCGCACAAACAACACAGACACCGCACACGATTAACGGTGCCTGGTAGCTTCCTGTTGAATCATACAGGACACCTAGCAAAAAAAAGATAAAATATAAAGTACAGAATTACATTTAGATCTTGTTATGTCGCAGCCTATAGAGGTAGTTGTAGCAGGAGGAGTAGATAAGGTAACTGATTTATTTAGACTGAAGAAAGAGTTGGCCCGAATGCATGATTCTAGCACAACCTATGACTTAGCTGAATGCAAATAATGCACGCGGGAATCCGGTAAATGATACATAGCGGAGTAAATGACTACTGTAGTGTGTATATACCTGACTTGAAACAAAATTGTACAAACTTCTCCTTTATTGAGTTCGTGGACACTGAATTTCAACATTAAGCGTATGTGGTATACGATTTGCAAACCCGCTGGACTGCCTAGCTACTGGCTTCATGGCATTTGTTTACGTCACCGGAACAGAAAACGCCAGTACAAGCCATATGAATTCAACCACCTTTTGTAATGTGCACGTTTCATTGTTGCCAGCTAGCTGGCAGCCCCAGCACTAACAAACTTTTACCGGACACTCAACAATATTTACAAATGAGTCTATGTTTGCGATATACATTCCAATGTAGAACTATGAAAGAATCACCAACAAATCGAGGCACGTGCTAATTACGACGTCACACCATCCATGACGCACGTCATGTGATCTTTTCCAATCAATTACTTCACGGGGCCGTGCATGTACAATCAGGAGAAACCCGTAAAGAGCAATGCGCTGTGACACGAGGTTCCGATAGCCCATGAGAAGTGAATAGGAAAATATGGAATACCGAACCGGTATAATGGAACGATGTCAAAGATGGGAAATCTTTTGAAGAAGTGTGGTTTGCATTGCGCATATTAACACCGTCAAGAGCACTAAAGACGACGTCAGAACTAAACCACTGACTTTTCGCTAATATGGACTTTGATCTTTTGCAACAAAAATAAAGTGTCTAGGAAGTAATTCTGAGCAAAATGAGAATGAAATGTAATATGAGATGTTTACCAAGGGCCAAGCTGTCTGACCTTTCTGTGCTTTGGTATAGTGCTATGCAAGTGACCCAACCAAGGTTAATTATAGTAGCGCGCTTTTTATATGATCTAATGATGTTGTGAAGAAGTTCGATTCTGTTAAAGCAAGAGCATGGACCCAGGTCAAACATTATCGTTCAACCACCCCCCCCCCACCACAAAAAAGGTTTGACACCTTTGATAGTTAGTATGGACCCTCTATATCAATGCTAGGTAGTCAGTACTCTCAAATTGTGGTGTCGCTTTTTTTTCAATAGGGGCCAATTTAAGGTTACACAGGGGTCAAACTTTTAAAATGCTCCAATCATGTTGAAATGTATGCCATATTGTCTGTCTAGTCATACGGATTCCAAAAATGTATAGTTTGTACCATCTATGACCATTGGTTTTGGAGTTATAGGGTAAAATGGCTAAAATGGTAAAAAAGGTCAGTTTCCGTTTGTACAGGGGTCAATGGATTAACCCCGCTGCAAAATAGTGTCATTTCCAATAACGGTCATTTAGATTTAAATATTCTTGACCAGGCCTAGCCTTTAGGCAAGTCTGTGTGTAACCGTTGGATGCTCCCTCCTATCGTTAAGTCTTTGACAAAAAATTGACAAAAACTAGCACTCAAGTTACGCCGGATGTTGATGCCGTTTTAAATTCGCTGTTGCTGTTAGGTTGGCATGTCTACCCCCCTCCAAGCCCATAATAATATTATGTTTTTATTGTATCAGGCTGACAGGAGCCGTTGTCTTCCTGTGAACCATTTTAGAGTGAGTTAAATGACGCAAGTAGTAACCAGCTAGTAACAGCGCTATCCTGGACAGCACAATAACACAATATTTTTACATCTTGGAAATGGTTAGGATCTTTCTTAGAAAGTCATCTTTTATAACGTCGAATCCTGCATCCTTGTGGCGGCCATCTTGGAAGCCCACTAGAGGAAAGTATGAATTTTCATAACATATGCTAATAACCCAGCCGGTCCAGCGTGATCACCTCATGCTTATGCATACGCACTGCAGTTTTGCCAAAAATTATCAGCCCAATTCGCGGCAGCGCAGACGTCTGCCTTTATTCCGTGAAGGTTTATATTGAATTAAAATCCCAACATCGCCAACAAATCTCTGTTTGTCGCAGTTTCGAAACCCCACTCTGCTCAATTTTGAGAAATTAATTTATTTCGCATTTTGTTAAAGTGAAATAGACTCTACAGTGTAATTTCACAAGCTAACAAGTTAACTACAAGTTTACTGCGGAAAAATATCGCTTCCGGGAGGTGATTACTCTCTTGTAACCTTTTTATTGCATTGCCATTGATTGACAGCAGCCATTTGTCATCCGTCATAAACAACTGCACACTTAACCTAAAGGTCCGTTCCGACTTCTACTGCATTGCAGTGCAGTGCTGCAATGCCGCCTACCAAAATTGTCACTGCAATCACTTGCAGTATTGCAACGCAATGCAGTACTGCCACGAAGTTAAAATTATTTTAACTGGCGATGCAGCAAGATGCAGTGGGGTGCAGTCAGTGTTGCAGTATGCCAAATTTCCGCAAGTTTACTGCAACGTACTGCAACCCGTGACCTGCAGTGACCTGGGTTGACCTGCAGTAAATCGTTAGGAATGCAGCGGAAGTGACGGAACATTGCAGTAAATTTACTGCACAGCAATGCAGTGCAGTGGAAGTATGAACGGACCTTTACTAGGGGCGGTGTTCTTAATATGCTTGTTTGTAGCAAGAACATCATTTTTTTGTGTGTGTAAGAACAACCTAAAAACCTATTCAAATCGCATTTATCTCTACTTTTTTTACAATGTTGCCTAAGGAAAGTGAAAATTAGCCCCAAAGTAGCGAATTCGTGGTGGGACTTTGTAGTTCGCGGGGCGAGTAGCAAAAGTCGGCCAGTTGGGCTACCAAATCGCGGATTTGGCAACACTGGTGACTGCACTGGCTTCGGGCGTGCGTCGTAGTGTGTACTGAACTGTGGTAGTGTGATCCACTCTACATTACGCACTACTTCCTTATCACCTATCACCGGAGCTCACCGGCGCGCGGTAATTGGCTGAGAAAAAATATGTAAATAGATTAGTGTATGACATTCTAATTATAGTTTGTCACTGCTCAATTCAATTCAATTCAAATCAGTTTTATTAGCATATTCATTCAGTCAATACATTACATATTGATAAAATACATTACAGAAATATAAAGAGATAAATGGTGGTTTTTTAACTGAATTTAGTAAAGACATTAAATGAAAATGCAGGAGAGGTCATAATAAGTCGGATGGACTTTGAGCATGGCCCCACCTTTCACTATACAGAGTTTACATTTAATATTGGATTACTAGACAGGACGGGACAAGATTAGACAAGACAAGACACAACAAAGCAGGACAAGACAAGACACAACAAAACAGGACAAGACAAGACGAGGACATTGACAATTATTTTAACAAGATTAGGGGCAAAAGAACATATTGATCATAGTGAGCCAAACAAGAAATGATGAATGCAAGGATGTGAATCCGTGGAAGCTTGTTGTAATGTGGTAATGCCCCGGTGGGCTCACCCAACCGGCACCACTGACCGCATGATCGTTACCAAGCTTTTCCAAAAACGCGGACAAATATGGCACGCCATGGTGGTTAATGACAATGGTTCCCCATCGTATGGTGGTTCTATCCCATTGGATATGTATTTGTGATACATGATTGGACGCAAAAACTGTATTACAACAGGGGTTCACATCTATGTTCGCTCTCGCGTGCCATATTTGTCCGCGATTTTGGTAACGATCATTACGGTCAGTATCACAGATTGAGTGAGCCCACCGGGGGTAATGCTCACCTGTAAGTAACATGCAAACAAGAGTTCCTACGCCATACTGCATTACCATCCATGCTACAGCACCAGGAGCTTTTTCTTTCGATCCCGCTGAGTAAGTAAGAACCACCATTACCAACGGTCCTCCAATTCCAAAGAATAAGCCGATCGCCATTGCTGACACCATTAACCCCGCAAAGGTTTTGGTAAAAGTCATTATTATGATATCTATTCCACCCATTACTTGTGCTATTCCGCCCAATGTTGATGCTGATATAATCTTTTTATCAACTATCCATCCAACGGGTGACATTCTTACCGCGAAGCAACATATGCCAACGACCAACATGAGGAAAGATGATTTTAGACCAGATACACCCGCTTCTACCGCATATGGAACAATGTAGATGGTTGCAGTACAAACTCCACCACCGAACAGCAGTCCATTTACTAATGCATGACATATAAATCGGACATTATGGAACAAAGATAGATCAAAGTGTTTCGCCACAGCTTTCAGGAATCCATACTGGTTTTCTTTATGTTTAAGCCTGTGTTCGTCTCGCGACTGTAGACATGTGGAATCTGCTCTCTTTGATTTAATGAACTTTGGTGGACGTAGAAATGATCCGCATACACATATGTTAGCTAGAATCCCCGAAGTAATTTGCAAGGCTCCTCTCCACCCATAAAATTTGATGAGAATTTCCATTAAGGGAGGTAAAGCAAGGAATCCCATTCCGGTAGCAGCGCAATTAAACATACTAGCCAATGCAAAGTATTTTTCAAAGTAAAAATGAAAAATGTGAAAGATGTTTGGTAAGTCAATCCCAATCCGAAACCTGCACGTTTCAAGAGAAAAGAAACATTCTTTGGTTTTGAAAGAGTTTCATCTGAAAGGTTTATAGTTTTATTGAATGCTTTCAAATCATCTGCATGATTTATCATTATGATAATTTTGTGATAAGCATAGTACATAGATTTAATCGTAAATTTTGAGTGTGTTCAAAATAGTTCTATTATTACTACCATTACTATTTCTACCTTATTAAGTAGGAAGGGGTGAAATCGGCTATTGTAATTCACTCACTACGGCGTTAGGGCGAAATCTCTCTGACGCCTTCCTTTGTATTGCGCTTTTTTCCGTTTATGATAGCAAAGGATATGAAAATTAATTTATGCAAATTTATGCAAATTTCGAGATTTTGTCTAAGAGGATTTTGCTATAGACGGCCCGTAGTGCAACTCATTATAACCTAATGGATAATGCAATTTTACCCAACATGATTGTCAGAGTTGCATTATTATTTATGTTAGTGTTCAACAGGGTTAGTTTCGCCAAATTTAGCAAAGAGATTTATATTAATTATCCATTCATTTCTGAAAATTGAAAATATTGTTGATTTCAATATTTTGTAAAAACCTGCTTCAAGTAAAGGGGATAAAAATCATTGCAAAGCTAAGACAAGTGGAGTTTGATATTTACTAGATATACAAAATTCCTTATGATCACAAATTAGCAATGTATACCTATAATTCAGATGAAATAGAGCACTAAGAGGATATTAGAAAATGTCAATATGTGAAACAAGTCTTGTAGTACTATTATTTCTTAAATAAGTAAGATGTCTACATCTTATAAAGCTTTGACATGTCTGAGGAACACTTACCGATAAGTGGTGTTATCATGTAAAAATACCAAAAATTGGTCACCAAACTCATAGCTAAGCAACAGACAAAGGTGACTATTCCTGCACAAATGGTAATCGCCCTGTAACTTACACGATGCGCTAGCGACGAGGCTACTGGTGCTGAGAAAAGGTAAAATAAGCACCGCAGTTAAAGACACTATCAGCGATTTGCTAAATCAGCAAATCGAAAAAATCATCAAAAATCAGATTTTTACATGTATGTAACAAGTACAGGTATCCTAACATACCCTGCAAATGATAAGACCAGAAGCAACCTAATAAGGACAGAGTCGGAGATTTTAGTCATTACTGTCCGTTCGGACACTTACTACAACACGTAATTGAATGGAGAATCGTATCTTGGAACACTGCCGTGTTCTTCCTTTTCTGTCAATTCTACAGCTGGAAAAGGTAACTTATGAGAAGTCTACAGACGTATCCTTCACTTTGAAGCTATTCAGACACATTCAAATATTTTTCAAATCACTGATAGTGTCTTTAAGAACACACGAGTGGTCACGAAATTATGTTGGTATCAAGACCACCTGAAAGGGCAAGTTCAAGATTATAGTTCATTATCAGTCGAGGGAATTACGAAGTATGGGAGTGCGCTTATCGTTCACAAGACAATCAAGATGTTTATAATTTAAAACAAATATAAATTAATATCGTATATGTAAATATACCGTTCTGATGCTATCCGCTAGGAAAGCGATGGATACCTTTTGGGCCTAACACTATAGATGATATCTATCGCTCCTCTACCAACCCTGGCTTGTTAGGTTAATTGGTAAAAGCGCCGTGCTAGTAATACGGAGGTTACCAGTTCGAGGCCATCTTCAGGGAAATATTAATAATATTCATCCTTGTCTACCTGTTGTTATATTAACATCCATTTTGTGATTAAAAATACTATTTTATTTCTTAATTTTAATTGAGAAAAGATTTCTCACGGGGAAAGTACTTTGTTTAGGAGAATATGGAATTCCCCTAGAGCTATGTTGAGATATGCACCTGTTATTTACAACTATTGTGCAAGAGAAGAAATGGAATTCCCCAAAAAGGCTAAATTTAGAAAATGAGTCAATTTGTTTATGCATTGAGATCAAAACAGATTGCATAATTTGTGGGTTTCCCATGATGTTATTTATGTAAGATGGCGCAATGCAGATGATGTAATATATGGGAAATCTGATTGGTCAATGCAAGATTATGTTTATGCATGATGATGCTGTAATGATTATTATTATTAGAAATATTGGGAAATCTAGCTGTGAGATAAATAGTGCTCACTGGAAAGTCTCAGGGCCAGCAGTAGTAGCCAGGAGCTATACAGTATAGTTATAGCTAGTTTTGATCTACAATATTGGTAGATTTGTGCATTACATAGTGCCAGGATTGATAAAATGTTGGATGCCACCAGAGCTTGATAGCTGAACTGTCTGCTGTCATCCTTTAAGCCAAAAGACCTTCAGTTTTGGAATCAAAAAGGGATTCCAGTTTGTGGTCCTAAATGAAGACATTAGAGGCAGACTGATGGTGGTAGAATACCTGGATTGTATTGCAGAATATTAGTGTCGTCGAGGGAAAACCCGTCGTCTTGAACTGCTGGACAACATTACCTTCAAGACGTATATAGAAGATTCCCATGGATTTTGTTACCCTTGGAATTATATTGCTTGCTGTCATTTTGGAGTCTTCGATGTGAGGACATATCATCGTTGAACTGCAACGCTTCTTTTAACTCTGGACATTAGTGGACAATAATAAGTATAATATATCTAAAATCTTTAAGTGTAATACATGTATTTGGGTTTTGGACATACCAAATTCTTGAACCAATCTGATTGAAATCATTAAAACTGTGTTACTATATAAAAGTTAGATCATTTGTGCACGAGGCTCATTTGTTTGTGTTTGAAGGGTATTTCTGACCTTTGACGTCCACGAGACATCAGAACACTGGAGAACAAAGTAATTCACATTTCAAACATATAATTGAACTGATAAAAAATGGAACCTTCTCAGAGAGGAATTTTTCATCTTTTTCTTCCCAAAACACAAAACGAGATGTCGCTATGGCAACAAGCCTCAATTGCACAAACAAAGTCATGTAGACATATTCCACCTCACAAGTTAAAAGCGAAATGTTTTTCTGGAGCTTGGCAAGCTACACTAATATTTAGGTTGAATTGCCACTAATATTTTTTGCCAAATAGGTATAGGCAAGGCCCTAAGACCTTACGTTATTTTTAATTGATTTGATTGATTGAATGAATGAATGAATGAATGATCTAAGATGAAATCAGGTAACGCTCAACAATTAAACGAACATGTGGGCCACCCATAGGAACAGGCATTTTTGTTAGACAAAAGGCAAAATTAAGTCAACCGTCAATTAATGTTAATTGAGAAAGATAACATCTTGATGTTTGCCAGCCTCGTCTCACGTACCTGCTAAAAATAAAATCAGCATAAACGCGGACCCCATCCAAGCAGTTTCAGCTGCACTTATATCGAAATACGTCTCCCATTGAACGAATAGGATACCAAAGCTGGACCAAAATCCTTCAACTAACATCCGCAACACGAAGCAGCTTGCCAGTACAACCCAGGCATACCCACGATCAGTGATCGGATACGGATGTGGCCCTCTAGAGACACGGGGCATAATTCGAGTATTTTACTCCAACGGAGGATGAGTTCTGTAAAAATAATAAGAAGAAAATCAATGGTGATGCTTTCTTCCATTCCTTGTTGAAGTCGCTTATAATGGATCAAGTTAATTTAAAACATGAGCGGGAGTTACATGGGAGTCAATGCATAACCTCCGCATTTTCCTTGTAATATTCCACGGATGTATGAACTTGTACCCACGTGTTCAGCGATGGCAGCTATTTCAGCCACATTATGTTGACATGTGATGGAGATAGTATAAGCTATGGAAACATGAAGAACTGATTTCAAACAAAATCATGTCACAGCTGCATGGATCAGTACATTAAGAAATGGGATTCCCAATTCTATTTTTGGTGACGACTACTGTAGGTTTATTTTTATTAGGTTTATATAATTATATAGAATGTGACCTTTCTTGATAAATATGATATAAGTAGCAAGGTAATTTCCATTGAAGCATGATGTGGGAAGATCATATCAAATTCTTAACCCAAATCTTGTAGTATTGTAGATTTTTAAGATCACTTGGTGCACTTGACTTATTTTCTTGTGACTGTAGGTTATTTCTGACCTTAATGATCATTAAATACCGTGAAGTGGGAGCTCGTTCGGGATATAAGCTAAGAATTGAGCTAAATTAATTTAAATTCTTTCCAACACTTTTCAAAATTCTTCTCTCTCATGCTTCTCCCAATTCCATCTAAATTCTGTCACGTAAGGGTCAGAGGTCATACTCGCTCTCTAACCACCTTTTTCCTTCTTCTCCCGCATGTCGTATGTGTTAGCGATGCCATTCCGTCAAAATGATTGTCAGGTCTGGCAATATTGGGTGTTCACAGATTTTGAACCCAGAGTCATTCAGGCTCTAACCCCTCTTAATATTTCGATATGATTATAGTATTACACTGTTGGCTTGATATTAATCAGACTTCGTCAGAAGAACCCCTGACCCAAGTCTCATCCAGGGAGTTATTGCAGATTAGTCGCTCTAATCTTCTTTTTGCTGTTTCTGCCACAAATCAATTGTTATAATCACTAGACTTGGTTAGGAGAACCGCTGACCGAAAGCCAATTTGGGGTGTTCACAGATTGGGGTTGAAGGTCACACAGGGGTCATTGCAGGTCAGTCCCTCTAACCCTCCTTTTTGCTGTTTCTGCCACAAATCAATTGCTATAATCACTAGACTTGGTCAGAAGATTCATATGGGGTGTTCAAAAGTTTGGGCAAAGGTCACGTGGGTTCAATAAAAGCAATATAAGTGATTTGCCTTATCAGAAAATCGGAAAATTGTAACATACCCTGCAAGTTATAAGACTGAAAGTAACCTAATAAAGACAACATCTGATAATGTAGTCATTACTGTTCATACGGACACTTTCTACATCACGTAATTGAATGGAGATTCATATCTTTGAACGTTGCTGTTTTCTTCCTTTTTTTGCCATTTTAGATTTGAAAAAAATAACTTATGTTAATTCTACAGGCTAATCCTTCACTTAAAGACTATATTCCTGAAAATTTTGAATATTTTTACTATTTTGGGTGGATCACTGAGAGTGCCTTTAAAGGAGCATCGCGGGGCACGTTTTTCGCAGTCAGATTAGTGTCCTGCATGGTAATAGTGGGCTTTGGACCTACATTACCAACATATGTATACAGACATCTCTTGAACTCTTCCACTAAAATCAACTCCCAAATTAATCAAAATTCTGCCCGACTCCTAAGACTTGTAAGACGAACATACCACGGACACATTCTGCATGTGTCTTATCTGAGTTTTTGTCTGTTTGTATAGGGCAGTACTGCCTGCTTAACCGCATCATAACTACATCTGTCAAATGCCGTCTAATACATTTCTTCATACTCATTTCCTTGGCGTGTTACTTCATCCTGTATCAATTTTTGTGTCGCTTGCAAGAAGACACATAGGGGTCAATTTGTCCACTGTTATCTGTTGATGATGATGTTATTCTTGTCTGTTGTTGATGTTGTCTGTTGTGATAAGGGGTTAACATTTGCCTGTAATATCCGCATACTTCGATGGAATTCAATCAAACTTGTGTCATAGATGCAACATGAGATCCTTCATTTGTTGATGAGGTCAAATGTAACATATCAAGGTAAAAGATAATATGAGGTCAAGTTGTAAGTTGAAACGTTGAAGTTCAATTGGAACTAAACTTGGTTTATGGATATTACACGGATCGAAACCCTAATTTGTTTATGAGGGCAAATGTCACATATCAGGGTCAAAGGTCAATTAAGGCCTATCATTCACAAACCGCGATGGCAGGCGACACTGGCGGTCCGAGGACCGCGATCAGGCCCGTAGCCAGGATTTTTTCTGGGGGGGTGCGGACCTTTTTCCCAAAATGTGGACCTTTTCACAATAGAGGAGGTGTAAATTTGGCAAAAGTGGAAATTTTTGCCCAAATATTGCCCCTTTTTGACCAAAAAACGCCTAAACCCCCTATTTTTTCCTAGCTCGCATCGCTCGCACACATCATTTTTGTGGACCTTTTTGGAATTTTGGAGATTTGGGTGGGTACATCGCACCCCCCGCACCCCCCCTGGCTACGGCCCTGACCGCGATGTATTTCTTATCTGTACAGAATTCAATGTGTTCATTGTCTCGTAGATGTAAATGAAATCGGAAATATAGGGGGTGGCAATGGGGTAGTCTGGGATGTATCTCTGATCGATTATTTTCAGAAAACGAAGAGTAGCACTGATACGCGAAACATTTCTACATAGAGAGTTTAATTCTTTCGCGCAGGAGGTGAACACATAATTAATAACTAATATAATTCTTCATCATGTTGAAAGAGCAATGTTGATAATGAATTTCAGTTTTAGCACGAATCAGACACCTGGGCTTTTGGACATTTTTTTTTATTAATTTCAATTTAATTATAGTAAATTTGAAATTAAGGGCGAGTTTCCATGGGGTGATATTGATTTGAGGGTCAATCCTTGGCGATGTGGAGACTAGGTCTTTGTTGCCAATACAAAACATATCGTCGGATGTATTACATTGTGACGGATGTTAAACAAAATACGAACTTTTGTTTTTGAGAAAATCGCATTTGAAAAATCGCGAACTCTAAAGAGTGGGTAAACATCCCCATATACGATTCAAACGATCAGATCCTATTAAGAAACGAAATTGACCATTTATTTTAGCTATATAATATTCATGAATTCTAACTTGATAAAATGGATGTAATACATTGAAAGTTTCTCGTCTTATCCGTCACACCAAAATTTACGCAAAATGGCGATTAGGCTCATGACATAGTGGCGGATGTTGAATTTTCCCTATACGAAAGTGACATTATGGAATACAACAATCGGCGTTTTTCGAACATCCGTCAAATCAACATGTGTCATCGCGAATCTTCTCAATTTGGTTTATTACATAATGACGGATGTTGAGTAGATTGCCGAGTTTCATTGCTTTGAACTGTAAATATAATATAAATTTCTAGTAATAGCAATTATTTATAAAGTAATTACATATTTCGCTTGTGTCAGTTATAAATTTAAGATGAGAATATTTGCTAACAAAAGTATTTAAAATGCCCTGGTGGGAAATCAAGTATACACTTTTTTGACAGAGGGTTCAAATCCGTCACTAGGTAATACACCAAAGTTTCTGTTATGCAACATCCGTCAAAATTGCCAAATTTCCAATCAAGATTATTAATTTATTAAGTATTTGCAAGCTTCGACACTTGGCACATTTGAAGACTTTGATATTTAGTACCATATCCCTTAATTTCGTAATTCAACATCTGACTATAACTACCTGACTATAACTACCATTCCTGAAATGCTATCACATATTTTTGTGTAGGCCATGATATACTGAGACTGGATAATAAGTGTCGTTTTGCCACCTTTCAGTTTACCGAAAATCTGCTCGGCCCATAGATAAGTGAGCAGAAGTCCTGTCTCATGTAGGAATGCGTCTTATATCAGTGATATTCTTAATAGGGAATTAAAGAGGTTTATCCTTTGTGTAAGACTGCACGGAATTAGCCTATAGCATTAATCTTCTATTAAAAGGATTGTACGGCTTTATTTATCTTACACCAATAGTCTTGCAGATTTCATGGTCTCCCATAACCCCCCTTAAAACTAAATTCTAACATGATTTTTAGAATCTCTACGACATCTACTTAAAGAATTTTGATGTTACCAAAATCTAATATTGTCCCAAGATTGAAATATTTTGAAAATTTGGTCCCCTGTACAATGACCAATCAAAAGTTAAATGATCGTTATCACATTTTCACCCATATCTCTGTAACTGAACGTCACATATATGGCAAACTATATACTTTCTGATATCATGTGATGAGACGAATCATTCGAGTTTTTTTCAACTAAATTGAACCACTTTGTACGATTAATCCCTGTTAATCTAATATGGCTGCCAAACGGACCCATTGGGACAATATTTGATTTTGTTAACAACAGAATTCTTGAAAAAGATGGCACAGTTGTTCTAAGAATCATGTTAGAATTTAGTTTTAAGGGGTGTGCATGGGAACCTATATAATCTGCTATACTTATACAAGGATAGCATAGCTATACCTGGCACTCTACTAAAGTAATACATTGGATAAGAGTAAAATGATAGGCACGTACCATTTACAAAACGAATCTAACGTTTTATTTATAGGCAATCTGTACAAGGCAATAAACTATTGCTTCACAGGTCGTATCTCAGGGGTCGCATATAAAAGTACAGAAGTGTGAATATCAGCTTGTGATAATTTTCACTTATATATCACCCAGGTGTTAAATGACATATCGGATTCTGTATAAATTTGACATATTTGACATTGGTTATTTTGTATTAATAAAATAATAATAATAATCAAGATTTATTTAATCTCAAATCGTAGCCTGTAAGCCAAATTGCTAAAGACTTAGCACGTTTTTTTGTAGGGCGCCCCCAATTTTCAAAAATTTGGAGATTTTTACACGGTTGCATTGGTAACTGGCTAGCAAACTATACCTGTGAATGGTTGAGCTCGAAAATGTCTATGTGTCACAGACGAAGGAATTTTGTACTAGAATAATTATTATCGGGGATCCCCGATAATAATTAAACGGCTGCTGGAAACGGCCTTCCAATGTGAAATAGCCGGGAAATAGGGCCATGTACGTGTTTACGCTCATCCATTAGTTGTTTTAATAGTTCCGGCAAGTCAAGTTAGAGGTTATTTTTCTCGAGGTGGCACTATTTCATCATGGACGGACATAAACGTAGCATTTCCAGCTATAGTTTCATAGTTTCCTAGACAATTACCAACGTAACTGTGCAAAAATATCAAATTTTGAAAATTGGGGGCGCTCTTCAAAAATGTGCCAATATTGCTATCATTTCTAGACAGAAACAATGCAACTTGGAGACAGCAGCTTAAACAGCGTCTTATTACAACATTCAAACACACTATATAGTGTGGAATGGGAAGTGCAAGCTTTCTTCGTTCCTTTGCCCATGCCAATTGCAGTGGTATTCAGGTTTAATCAATATCTGTTATACAAATTAAATCCCAAATTGAGTTCCCGAATTTTAACTAGCAAGTGATGCCACTGATATTACAACTAAGGATCCTTTGCTTCCGAAGAAACCTTGCTAACCGCTAGACCACGCCACTTTCTCAAAAATGCCGTGGTCTAGCCGTTAGCAAATTATTAAAAATATGGACTTTGTAAAACAATGTGACAAAATGACAGTTATAACATTCAACGTTAGGCATAAAAAAATTGTTTGTTTGGCGTAACCCAACCGACCCTAAAAAACCTGCCGACTAAAAAGTTTTTATGCAATTAGCACAAAATAAAAAAAATATTCTGCCGACCGACCCATTATTTTCATCCACAATTAAAAAAAAAAATGGCAAGAGTTCCATATGTACCCCTTCAAAGTTCTATACATGTAACAAATTCTTTTTTATTTTTGGCCTTAGGGTTAGGGTATTTGTTAGTGTAAGGCCATAAATAAAAATAATTTGTTTCCTGTAAAATGTTAAAGGGGGTACATATGGAACTCTTTCCAAAAAAATATTTTTTTTACCAACACAAAGACGAAAAAATAACAAAACAAGACAACAAAGCAACTACAACAAGTAAAATAAAAGATCTTTGCTATGTCATTGAAAAAAAGCTTTAAATAGCAGCGTCTTGTATTCATTTTAGAGTAAAACATTGAGAAGATCTAAAAAAAAAAATCAAAAAAAAAATGACCGACCGACCCTGATATTTTTTCTCTGTTACGCCAAACAGCAGATAAACAAAATACATTATACTGAAATAGCTTATTATGAGTTGAGATGAGTTTTTATAACTTCATCTTATCGAACGTGCGATTTTGGTGTTCATGCTCGCTAATTTCTCTCATAACTCACGATCATTTTTCTCATAACCCACGCTAATTTTTCTTATAACCCAGTAAAATAAGCCTGAATGATTTCTTTGACACACTATAGATTTCACACATATAATTACCCCCAACCCTATTGTCAGGCATTGTTAGAATTAGTGAAAGTAGGCCACATACCTAAGTTGACCACTCAAAAAAGCTTGGATTTGCCTAAAATGGCTGTAATTTTCAGCTAGATATCATTGTTAGGGTTCTGCTTAAAGGAGCATATGTAAATCAGAAGTCTCCGTCACTCTATTTAAAATTTTCAGGCCGAATACATATCTCTTTCTGCAGGGAAAAATGGCCGGTGCTTCTATTCAATAGTCCGTGCCGGGCGGTGAATTTTGTCGGGTTCCGATTTCTCACCAGGATGCTGGTCAACCCTTGTAAATTTCCATGCTTGGCAGGCTGACAGTATCAAGATCTTCTGAGAAAACCTAATATTTAAGGTACCAGTTGCATGATAGCGAAGAAATAAGAGTTTCTTGATGACGTGTTTGTACATGAAAGTATAGGCAGTACTGTTCTATGGGCCATCGTAAAATACAGTTTGCTTCTAACAAACCGCTGAAACAATTGAGCTAAGAATTTGGAATCGGGTATTTTTGTTGATAGGTTTCCATGCATACATGATATGAAAAAAATCGAACCACCTTACCTTTAACTGTGAGCAGTGAGTGTAGAGAGATGATGAGTCTACTTCTGTTTGGTAATATTTACCACAAAGGTCTAATGAAATGATAGAGTTTTTGCATAAAAATATTCTGGATACAGTCATCTTAATTCGAATCAACGATAGAACCCTCATCAACAACGCCTGCATGATGCTGTGTTCTTTAACTGAGTGTCACATCTGCTCATCAATCTAGGCTTCTAAAATTAATGTATCTGTACAGGTGCGAACTTCATTGTCATTGTACACTTCTAGTAGGCTCATTTAGGAGCTTCATAAATACTCTGGTTGGGGAGGAAAATATAGGGGTCAAAAAAATTTTAGGTTTCCAAAAAGGAGGGGGGATGTTTGCAGTCGGTATTAGGGTGATAAAAATGTGTAAGGATTTTTTTAAAAGTTTTATTACCTTACTTGAGGTCGGTAGAGAAATGGAAAAACATACATGCTCCACTCTTGAGCAAAATCACTTGTACACGACATACAGTGAAACAGTATTCATAAACGTTTATTTTGAGAGAAGAAATGTGATTGGATAAAAATCATGCATTGATATTTGTCATTGCACGGTACGTATGTTAATGAGCGTACGCGGTATGCTTAGAACGTTTACGCGCGAAGTTAGATTGATTCATGTTATTGGTGGGTGTGTGCATTTTTTCGTTTGGAACATTTACATGCATTGGATTTCATGCCGTATTCAGTTTTTTTTTGTAAATTGTCTGCTGTAATAACGTTAATGAGTTAATTAATTAGGTTAATGTCTGCATATTTTAGTTTCTCGTGCATTGGCAAAAACTCAGTGCATTTGCGTCAGTTGGACGAGACTCATGATGGCACTCGCCCCTGCGGGGCTTGTGCCATTATTATTCGTCGTCATTTTTTGCCAATGCACTCGAGGCTAAAAATATGCAGATATTAACCTCTAATCAAAATACAGACTTGGATACAGGTTTTCTGTTATTTCAAGAAAAACATGGTCTAACGTACGTAACAGTGGACGAAAGACAAGGACAAACAATAACTCACTCACACCCATCCATGCATACCCAAAAAAGAAACCAAAAAACAAAACAAAACAAAACGTAACTTAAGAACAGGGATACCGTATACATGTAAAAGATACATGCATGGTGCATATGGTATATACCGAAAAAATTTGGGGGAAAATAAATTGCGATTTGTTTGTTGGAATTTACATCTGTACAATTTCAAGCACAAACATGGAAATTGATACAGCTGTTATATTCTGTTGAATCTGTGACACCAAACATATTCTCAAAATTTGAGAAAATGAAGGATTCCCCAGAAACACTATTAATCAGAAAACACAGTAAATCCCACAGAGGGGAGACTTTTTCACATCCACACAAAACATGAAAAATAGTTTCAGGAAATTTATTACAAAAATAACAATTAGACGAAGTGGCTCTACCAATTTTAGGGAGAAACTGATTAGTACATATTGCCTGATGGAAAAGCTTAAAATGAAAGGAACGTAACTGGGTTTCAATGGTGCATTTGAAGTTAGCATTATGAATTTGATTCCACTCCAATTCCTTAATGATATCCAGAGATTCAGCCTATTTATTATCAACCTCAATGAAGACCTGATCCCTCAAAATGGAGTAAACTGCTTTGGAACTTTTTTTTTCATCCATAAGAGAAGCTGAGATTTTTTTCAAAAATATTTTCTTGAATATTCTTGGGGCTTTGAAACCAGTCCAAATTACTACGAGGTATGAAACGAACTATGCCTTAAGATGTGCGATTTTTCCAAATATATAGAAATTGTAAAGAAAGAAAGATCAGAGTAGAAGAAAACCTCAATAGAGCATACGCCGGGAATCGAACCCGGGTCACTTGCGTACGCGGCAAGCTTGATAACCCTTACACCACGAGTGCCACGCAGCAGAGAAACAATTTTGAAGTGATATGGCTAAATTGCTATATATGTGGCGCCGTGACAGTATATTTAACAGTCAAGGGTGGCGCTATGCTATAATTTAAAGGCTGACTCAGAGATTCCCAATGAGGGCGCACTCAATTTTCAAACAAATCGTGTTTTTGGATATACATACAGCTTGTTCATATACTATAGAAAATCACAACTTTGTTGTAAAATTCCGGATCCGGAATTTTCGTTATACACGGTATCCTATGGCACTGTTGCACTGTACATAAATGATTACTGCATGAAAACGAAACATCCGAGTCATCTCTAACTTTGTAATTAAGCATTTTAGGTGACTCTCTTTAGTTCTAGATGACTATTTTGAATTACTACACAAAAAGAAAATTATATTTAGAAATCTCTGCAGAGTCAGCCTTTAATATAGAATCTTATGTAGGTGCCAAAGGGTACGCATGTAACCGCATTTAAGTATTTTTTTTAAAGGCCGTTATTAAGAAAAGCTAGTCAATTGGAAAGAAAGAAAGAAAGAAAGAAAGAAAGATCAGATTAGAAGAACCCGGGTCACTTGCGTCCCGCCCTCATATAAAAATAGCAAAAGTAATAATAATAGAGTTTGCGCTTTACTGCAGGAGAAATTATGAGGGTGAAGGTTATAATTTAATATAGTTAATAACTTTATATTCGAGAAAAATAGCACAATTTTATTACATGTTTATTACACGCGCTAAAATTTACAAAGCCATTAAATCTCACAATAATGTTGAGATGCAACCATCGTGTTTGGCGATTGATAGAAGGGAATTCCTATTTACGATAGACTTTTCAAGTTGTGACATTTTCTTCTTCTTTCGTATGAGGCAGGAGCTAAATATGTTGTAGACGGCGGAGCCAGCTCACTGATGATTGGTTGGGGTTTGAAAAGTCTATGTCCACCGGTGGACGAAAGGTAGGGCACTCGCTGAGAATGTGATCCGTAGTTTGTGATGGAGAACCACATTGGCAGGCTGGAGATGGTCGCAGCCCCCATCGGTGCATATTGCTGTTGAAGCGACCGACCCCTGTGCGAATCCGGTTTAAGGTACACATTCCTTGCGAGGAAGATTGCTACCAGGGGGTAGTTCTGTCATAGGTGTAATAGTGAGTTGATCTGGTCTTGATTTATCTAGCCAGGCAGTATTCCATGTCTGTAAGATGTCGAATGGGGAGCTGGAGAGTTTAGCAGCGTGTCGACAGAAAGGTCGACGAGAGCACAGTCTCTGTCTGCCGAGCTGGTGTGAATCTTTGACAGTGTTATGCAGCAGGTGCTTGTTGTCCAGCAGAGCCTTATTCACAAGTTTGTGCTTGTGGTGTTCTCTCTGAAGTACTGCAGGTGCAATGCCTGAAAGCACTGGTAGAAACTCAGATGGAGTGGGACGGAGGCAACCAGTAATGGTTCTCAAGGTTTGACGATCTTGCCCTTCTCCACTCGGACAGCAGCTGGACAGAAGTAGACAGTACACTTACTGCAGATATGGCCCTACTTGCAGCATATCTCAAAATCTGGAGACTGAAGCTGAGCGAACCCAAGACCACCGCTACTGCCTTCCATCTCAACACCAAAGAGGCGCATCGTCAGCTTCAAATCAACCTCAATGGAGCGCCTCTGCCATATAATCCTACACCAACCTATCTGGGAGTGAAGCTTGACCGGTAACCTACATACCGGTTTCACCTCGAGTCCGTATGCGCCAAGGTATCTTCGAGGAATAACCTCCTGTGCCGACTTGCTGGATTCTCATGGGGTGCCAGCCCAACGAATCTACGCACCACCGACTTGGCTCTGGTCTACAGCGCTGCTAAGTATGCCGCCACAGCATGGTGCAACAGCTCTCACACAAAGAAGCTGGACACCGAGACCTTGAGAACCATTACTGATTGCCTCTGTCCCACTCCATCTGTGACATTTTCAAATAATGTCTTGACGTTTGACGGCATTATCAAGGCATGTAAATTTGCCTTAGGTACGCCTACATGAATGATAGGGAATTAATAGTCCAGGAACTTTAGGATCTGTGTAGCTAGAAGGTGGAAATAAATAAGCCATAGCTGATTTTTTAGGATAGTTTTCTAATGTTGTGAGGAGCAACATATCAAAAATCCCCAAGGGTCGCCCTTGTGCCATTTATTGAGGTAAGGCTTATACAGTGAGGGATAAAAAATTAAAATAATCCAATTGAGCTAAATCATGGACGTGTGTACCGCGGTGAGATCAACATGAATCAACATCAACCAGACCTGCACTGTATGTTTTGCATTGTTATTTGATCGACTTTAGATCCGTGTTGCAATACAAGAATCTAGTTGACATCACCTTAGTTCACACTTTATTTGAAAATGGCGGCTTCCAGGAGTAGTCTTTTTTCATTTAATTTACCAATTACAGTGATCTTGCTATGCCTTAATAACATCTCAAAGGTTAATAGACTGGCTATTCCCTTTAAGTAAATGGTCACTTTTAACTCAAAATGGCTGCCATATTGAAGAGCACAAGGACTGACACAAGATATTTCACAGGGTTAGACCCCAGACATTTGTTTCATAGCCGCCATATTGGATTTTTAACTGAAATACAATAATTTTACTGCTTTTTAAACCAAAGGGCAATTTTGTCTTCAATTTTTTAAGTCTGTAATTAATTGTTATAAAATTATCTTTCAAATAAGACATGATAATTGCATGGCTTCAACTTAGTTATCATTTTCTGACCATATTTGTTAATGCCTATATACAGCACATATCATAGCCGCCATATTGGATTTTCCAGCAGAATTTCCATCAATTCCTTAGTTTTGCTGCTTTAACTGAAATACAATAATTTTACTGCTTTTTAAACCAAGGGGCAATTTTTTCTTCAATTTCCAAAATTTCTAAGTAATCATTACACAATTATCTTTCAATTAAGACATATTAATTGCATGGCTTCGACTTAATTATCGTTTTCTGTCAATACTGATATAAGTGGCTGAACCGTCTATGTACACCAACGGCTGTGATTTAAAAGTGTATGTCATATTCGGATTTCTTGATCCTAAAACATAAGTATGGACACCAAAATCTATAAAGAAAGGTAAATTGATAACAATTCCTTGTAATCTAAACCAAGCGAAAACTTACTGTTTTTGCTGACAGTTTCGATGGTCCAACAGATCCTGATGGCGGGAAATGATGTCACTTCCAGTGGTATATTAGACTTTGTACCAACTCTCAGTAGTGGATCATAAATGTGACTCAGGTTGTAAATGCCCTCATCACGGTTCATGACTGACTGCCCCCTCTTTCTGATCCAGATGGTCTCCCTTAACAAGCGTGCTTTTCTATCACTTTCCCTTTCTAAAATTTTTTACTCCCCCAATTGATGACATGATTAGCCCGGGCAACATGGTCTGATATGGCAGAATTTTTTAACTGGCTCTCAGATTCTTTCCTTTTTGCTCTAGTGTATTTTTGATGGCTTCATTTGTCTGCTTCTCTTCTGTGTTCCTCTAGACGGGTGCCGAATGTGCGTTTAGTTTCGCCAACGTATGTAAGATTGCAGTTCCCACAGGGAATTTCATATACACTGTTTGGCGTTTGAGTAAGATCCGGTTTGTCTTTTTGGATGGACAAGCAGTTGCTGATAGTGGTGATAGTGAGGGCATTTACAACCTGAGTCACATTTATGATCCACTACTGAGAGTTGGTACAAAGTCTAATACCACTGGAAGTGACATCATTTCCCGCCAGTCAGCTGATGGATCACAACAACATCAGCTTTGAGAACGATGGTGGTACACCATCGAAACTGTCAGCAAAAACAGTAAGTTTTTCGCTTGGTTTTGATTACAAGGAACTGTTATCAATTTATTTGGACTATAACAAATCTGACGAACCTCTTCCAAGATATAAAGAAAGGTATAAAGAAAAATGTAAATTTTAGTATAATTTTGCGGCAATATTGGAGAACAAAATACCTGAAAAATATATTTCAAAATATGTCAGATTTGAATACCTTTGCATTCAAAACATGGAGATAGACATAAAAATGATGTTATTAACCTAAATATGAGACATTGAAAATGTGAATGGCAGCCATTTAAAAAAAAATGGTCACTACGCCCGCCGTAGGTTAAATCCAGCTGGGGTCCCGTTTTGAAACGATTGGTTGTGATCCATATTAAAGGGCCACAATGTAATAAAAAATATTCAGACATAATGAAATAGACCCTTACTGAAATCACTTCCACGAATTTAAAAATAATTTGGGAGTTTATATTTTGTAAAAAAAGGGAAAAGGAACTAATATTATTTTCCTTGTAAGCTTCACTTCTCAACCAAGGATGCTGACAAGCTTGAAACGTATGCAGTCATCAGCTTACAGACCATTTCTATTGTATATGTGCTTATCCCGGCTAATTCACCTTTCACTTGTCAGATTAATATCTTAATACAAGCCTGAAGTACAATGTCTGAATCCCGGTCTGAATGCTTTTGAATTGTGTCACAAACATGCTAGATACACTGCAAATTCTGGCAGGGATGTCAACACATTGATTTTCCGGGCAGGAAATTGCCACTGATTGCCACCACCTCTTGGCTGTTTTACTTTTTTTTCCGGAATGTGTCCACCCAAATTGTTTTCAAATTTGTGGAAGTGATTTCAGTAAGGGTCTATTTCATTATGTCTGAATATTTTTTATGCCATTGTGGCCCTTTAAGCGTGTACCAAATGCTGCTATACTTCTATCACAAAGTGCACGATTTTGCTCCTGAAGGGTCCTGGACTAATGTATAACTATTCTTACTGAAGCCCATTGTTATCACTGTTATCAACATTATTTCTTCTTTCTGATATAATCAGGAAATAGGCAGTGCAAACTCCACACTGTTAAAACGTTGATTAAAATTTTTAATCTTGTTGATTAAAATTTTAATCAACCTAGGATTGCCTAGTGAACCACTCATTTGTTGGTTTAAACAGTAATCAACGGCTAGTTGGTTAAAATCTACTATGTGGTTGGTTAAAACTTTTAATCATTTGTTGGATAATTCCTTTTGCTCAATGTTGGTTAATGTGATGTTGGTTAAACTAAAACCAGGTTGTTGGTTAAAATTTTAATCATTTGTTGGTTATTATTATTATTACCTAATATAGGGTTGGTTAAAACTAAATCACTTGTTTAACCATTTGTTGGGTTATTCGTGTAATATTGCAGAGAACTGGCTTGAATAGTCTAGTCTAGTCTATAGTCTATGTCAATACTTCAATGAGGGATTCTATAGAGCTTTATTCAGTCAGGCATAATAATCTCTCATTCCCTCCGTCCTCATTGAAGTCTTGACTTTGACCCTAGACTAGACTATTCAACCCTGTCGAATTTTCAGCGACGAAGCTGTGAGTCTCTCACAGAGTCTGAAAATGCCCAAAATATAAGTCTCCGTACAACCAAAACCTTGCTAAGCAAGCCTGAAACTTTTTTTTTTTTTTTTTTTTAAATGCAAATGGTGCGCCCGCAGGCGGAGTGCCCATCTCTCTGTCATTGGCGTTTGGGCCAGACTCCCTCATATAATGTTGCTGTGGGGGGTTCGCCACTCCTCCCGCACAGCGAGTCTGTTTTGCATTCCCAGCATATGCCGGTACCCATTTATACTCCTGGGTGGAGAGAGGCAAGCGAGGTAAAGTGCCTTGCCCAAGTGCACAACACATTGGCGACAGCGGGGCTCGAACCCACAACCTTATGCTTATGGGGCGAGCGCTGATCCACTGCACCACATGTGCCCTCTGTTAAAACGTTGATTAAAATTTTTAATCTTGTTGATTAAAATTTTAATCAACCTAGGATTGCCTAGTGAACCACTCATTTGTTGGTTTAAACAGTAATCAACGGCTAGTTGGTTAAAATCTACTATGTGGTTGGTTAAAACTTTTAATCATTTGTTGGATAATTCCTTTTGCTCAATGTTGGTTAATGTGATGTTGGTTAAACTAAAACCAGGTTGTTGGTTAAAATTTTAATCATTTGTTGGTTATTATTATTATTACCTAATATAGGGTTGGTTAAAACTAAATCACTTGTTTAACCATTTGTTGGGTTATTCGTGTAATATTGCAGAGAACTGGCTTGAATAGTCTAGTCTAGTCTATAGTCTATGTCAATACTTCAATGAGGGATTCTATAGAGCTTTATTCAGTCAGGCATAATAATCTCTCATTCCCTCCGTCCTCATTGAAGTCTTGACTTTGACCCTAGACTAGACTATTCAACCCTGTCGAATTTTCAGCGACGAAGCTGTGAGTCTCTCACAGAGTCTGAAAATGCCCAAAATATAAGTCTCCGTACAACCAAAACCTTGCTAAGCAAGCCTGAAACTTTTTTTTTTTTTTTTTTTTAAATGCAAATGGTGCGCCCGCAGGCGGAGTGCCCATCTCTCTGTCATTGGCGTTTGGGCCAGACTCCCTCATATAATGTTGCTGTGGGGGGTTCGCCACTCCTCCCGCACAGCGAGTCTGTTTTGCATTCCCAGCATATGCCGGTACCCATTTATACTCCTGGGTGGAGAGAGGCAAGCGAGGTAAAGTGCCTTGCCCAAGTGCACAACACATTGGCGACAGCGGGGCTCGAACCCACAACCTTATGCTTATGGGGCGAGCGCTGATCCACTGCACCACATGTGCCCTCTGTTAAAACGTTGATTAAAATTTTTAATCTTGTTGATTAAAATTTTAATCAACCTAGGATTGCCTAGTGAACCACTCATTTGTTGGTTAAAACAGTAATCAACGGCTAGTTGGTTAAAATCTACTATGTGGTTGGTTAAAACTTTTAATCATTTGTTGGATAATTCCTTTTGCTCAATGTTGGTTAATGTGATGTTGGTTAAACTAAAACCAGGTTGTTGGTTAAAATTTTAATCATTTGTTGGTTATTATTATTATTACCTAATATAGGGTTGGTTAAAACTAAATCACTTGTTTAACCATTTGTTGGGTTATTCGTGTAATATTGCAGAGAACTGGCTTGAATAGTCTAGTCTAGTCTATAGTCTATGTCAATACTTCAATGAGGGATTCTATAGAGCTTTATTCAGTCAGGCATAATAATCTCTCATTCCCTCCGTCCTCATTGAAGTCTTGACTTTGACCCTAGACTAGACTATTCAACCCTGTCGAATTTTCAGCGACGAAGCTGTGAGTCTCTCACAGAGTCTGAAAATGCCCAACATATAAGTCTCCGTACAACCAAAACCTTGCTAAGCAAGCCTGAAACCGATCAAGAAAGTATAAAGTATATAGGTTATTGCCTGATCTACACTGAATTAATTCACACTCGTCAGCAACGTCGTCACTCTCTCGTAATCGGCCATGTTTGATTTTGCCAACTCGCTTTCAAATTGGTCATGTGACCAATATTTTAATAAACATTGTGCAAAATAGATGATTTACAAACATGGATTACCCACCATTGAACAATTTGTCTGCAAATATTTCAGAAACGTGTGTTTTTGGCGGGAAGTTTATGTTTAATCTTTTGTTGGTTAAGAAAAATGCTTAATTAACCAACGTTTGTATTTTTTATCACCGTAATATGTTTCAGTGTTTAACCAACGGAATATTAAATGTCATTTTAATCAACTAATAATTTATATGCAATGTTGTGCGATTTTTAATCAACCAACTTTTAATACGCTGTTTTTTAATATCTGCTTTAACGGTGCATCCAAAGAAACACGTAAAAAGAAATTTTGGGCACCATTTTTCTCGCAAGTGAAGCCAACTCTGGTATAAGCAATGGGGCCTACGTTGGAATATATGGAGTTAGGCAGAACACAAATCGTCACACAAAAAGATATGCAGTGGTGCCCTTTATTGCTTTCATAATTTCAAGTTCTAATCATTATTCATTACCTTTAGTGCATGCGCCGAGCAAATTTCCAGTATCCTGAAAGGGCAAAAAACGACATATTATGCAGCCCAGTATACCATTGGCCCTACACACAAATGCATAATAGCATTTCTGGAATGGTTAGCTATAGCCAGGTAGGGGGTGACCAAGGTTTACACATGGGGACTATTTAAATTGCTTCATCATGTGAAAAGAGTATACCACAATGTTTGTCTGATCATAAGGATTCAAAAAGGTTTATAGTTTGTAATAACTACCCCTCAATTTGAGTTATGGCTCAAAAACAGCAAAAATCAATAAAAAGGGTCCTTTTCAGTTGTAGGGGTCAATTTCAGAAGGTGACTCTTCGTTGGATAAAATATGATGCATATTATTGGTGGAAATTTCATAGGATTAAAATAAGGAATAGTGTTAACTGTCAACTGCTCGTTACCAGTGTAGGGGGCAACAAAGGTAACGACGGTGCTCACCCAACCGGCACCACTGACCGAATGATCGTACCAAGCTTTGCAAAAACGCAGAGCATAATGGCACACGCAATGGTGGTTAATGACAATGGTTCCCATCGTATGGTGGTGGTTTATCCATGGATTGATATGTATTTGTGAAATGATGGGACGCAAAAACTGTATTACAACAGGGGTCTCACATCTATGTTCGCTCTCGCGTGGCCATATTTGTCGGCGTTTTGTAAACGATAATTACGGTCAGTATCACAGAATGAGTGAGCCCACCGGGGGTATAGTCATTGTACTTCAATGAGGCTTGGCCTTGTTTCCCCCCTACTTTGGTAAGTAAGCATTTAAAGCACTCAAAACTATTCCTTATTTTAATCCTATGAGCTCCATCAATCATGTGCACCACTTTTTAACCAAATTGGAGCAACTTCAAAAATTGACCCCTGTACAACTGAAATTTAACCTTTTGACCTGTTTTTGCTGTTTTTAACCTTAACTCCAAAACTTTGGGTAGTAGATAGTACAAACTATACCTTTTTGGAATCCTTATGGTTGGACAAATGATGTGGTATACTTTTCAACATGACCAGATCATTTTAAAATGTTGACCCCTGTATAATCCTTGATTTCCCCCTACCTGGTTATAGCTACCATTCCAAAAATGCTATCATGCATTTTTGTGTAGAGGATAGTGTACTGAGGCTGCATAATAAGTATCGTTTTTTCCCCTTTCATGATACCAATTTGGTTAAAATTTCCTGATGGCTTAAGGACTACTTCACGAAAGTCGTTTCCAATGACGTATTATGCGACCTATATGGCATAACTGGAGTAAATAAATAAATATTTATCTTTAATTTATATGTTTCCCATTGTTGATACATTATTGTTTCTGTTGCATTTTTAGTTAAAAACATTTCTTGATCTACGCCACGTAAAAGTCATATTGATTTTCTGGATAAACATATAAAAAATGAATGGAACTCTAGCAAACTTTTGACAGGACACAAATAAAAAGCACACTATAGTTTATTCACTTGTATCTGATGCTTCCAGTTCAGTGCACATTCAGGACCTGGATTCCACTGCTAGAATAGATGCTGGACCAGGTCGCTAGACCTATAAACTATAGTGTCATGCTTGGTCCTGATCAGTCAGGCGTGACTGGAGTAGCACGATACATACACAACTATAGCAATAAAGCTGGGAAAACGTCAGCACAAGTATCTTGCGGGTAAGTGCACAATATTTATTGTATTTTGGTAAACGTAAACATGTAGCAAACATTGGACTGTGGATAATCTCTTGAAGCCTGAAATTATCTTATCCAATATAAATAAATGTATATCACAAGGTGGACATACTATGTGTCACATGTATCACCACAAGTAATATTATCTGATCATAATTTTATTATGATTATCTATACAAAATACCTGCTCAAGTCAAGGTCAATGGCAATATGAAAATCACCATAATCGGAAGGTTGATAAGGCTTTGTCCATTTCGAATTATAAATCTAGTAAAGGCTAAGGCAAATTTTGGGTTTCTGTCATTTGAAAAAATTGAAATCGTCAAGGATTACAAACTGAAACACGATGAAAAAAATAAGGTAATTTTTCAAATTCTTCTTTGTTCTTTGTTTTAATACAATTTCTGGTGAGAAATTAACAATTCTAAAACAGTCAATACTTGGATATAGTAAAATACAAAATTTCTCTGAAAATTGTAAGTGCATGGTCTGTTTAGTTTGGTATTTAAAATGCCTGCCATATTGGAATAGCTCCATGCTAGTATTCCCATGGAGTTATTATAATATTTCAGAGCACAGTACTAGTTAGTCTAGTACAGTGGCAGTGCATATAGTCACTGAGAATGTTAATTAGTCAAAAAATGTGTCTTATTTAATTAGTCATGCAAATCACTTGTTTTATCATTCATAAAATGTACTTCAATGCTGGAAACATGTTTGCTATGCTGGAAGATAACCTTCCCATATTTTAAAGTAGTTTTCATGATTAAAAAATATTTTCATTACCTCTAAATTTACACTTTAAAATGACTAATTAATGACTGACGAATTTTAATTTGTCAAATGACAAATTAATTGACTAATTAAAGACGAGTTTAGACTCGTCAAATGACTAGAATTAGTTAGTCAAGCACAAAAATTACGAATTTGAGTATACATTGGCCATTTGCTAATTAGTCATTTGAAGAATTTTGTAATTAAAAAGTCAAAATTTTCAAGTTGTAGAAATATTTGCAATTATGAAATTTAATCCGAAAATCTTTAAAAAGCATTCTTTTTAATTCAAACCACTTTTTAGCACTATTTTGTGGATTATAAAAAAAATAATGTGCATGACTAATATTTAATTAGTCAAATAAGACACTTTTTTGACTAATTAATATTCTCAGTGTATTATGTACAGTGTATATGGGCTACGTGTACCCAGTTTCATCACTAATCGCTCTCAAAATTGCCTGGAATACATTCGTTTACTTCTACTCACAATTAATTTCAGACACAACGGGCAACATACTCCACAGAAATTGCAAACACTTGGTATTTTCTTTTAGATATTGACCAGAAAAAGTACTTTATAAAAGTATACATGTATACTCATTGCATAGAAACCCACATGAGAGGTAGAGCAAAATGGCCGCGCTGCAACTTCCGGTGTCTTCACCGGCTCGCTATCCAATCGCGTAGACATTGCCTATCCAGTGTGTAGAGATCAGTGGGTGCTGTTCAACGATGATAAGTCCTCACAGCAAAGATTTCAAAAAGAGTCTTGCACAATATAATATTCAAAAAAAAAAATCCAGGTGGATCTACTTCAATACTTAATTCGTTTTTGTGAGCAGTCCTGAAGATTTTTTTTCTGTACCTCAAGACGACGAGGTTCAGTGGGTTCCCAAGGACACAAAACTTCAACAGTATATCAATCCAGGATGCATGCCAAACATTTCCACAAAGTACTGTCACCTTTAGAACCACAAAAGGGAATGATTTTGATTCCCCAAACTGAAGTTCTTTAAGCTTCAAAAGACGACACCTATCAGGCTCCAACGGTTAGACAAAAAACTACAGATTGTTGGATTTTAGTAACAGCAACATGCGGTCAAAAGCTTTAGTAAAGTCCATAATACACAGAGTTACAAATTTTCCGGAATTATCAATATTTAAAACAACAGTGTTGAGTATATCAACAAGGTAATGGGTCGTACTGGTTTCCTTAACATTACCGTATTGTTTACAGTCCAACCTGAATTTCTTATATTCTTCTGCCATTTACCAGGTTGAGATTCTTTCAAATATTTAACATTATCTGTATAGAATTTTTTAGAATGTTTGACTTTTTATGAAAAATACGCTTATTTCATATTTTCATATTATGTATTTAAATTGTGCTCAACGTCGCCTTTTCTCACTGGGTTCAATGAGTGCATTTGTGCTTTAAATCAAAATACAGTATCTTTTTTTACGTGATCAGTTGTAATGCAACCAGAAAATTTTCATTCGGGTTTGTAGGTTTTCGTCAAGGACTCGTACTCGTAAATCTGAGCGCTCGGATATGAAATTTTGTGACGTCATATCGGGGATCGCAACCCATGGCGGAAGTAATGCCTGTGGCGTTCCTACTGCTTACTGCATAAACCCGCCAAAACCGCT
>JAMKCH010054770.1:0-52306 GCA_023653785.1 Ophioderma brevispina | reverse complement strand
TATTGCTTTAAGGTAAGGATATCAACCTTCTCGGTATTAACCTTTCCATATAATTCACAAAAATAAATTACTCTCCCTATACTACAATTTATTACATTTAAAGGGGCTTATACCCAATTCAAAAATTGGCTTGTTTTTTCATTGAACTTTCAAGGACATAATTAAATTATTGCCAAAATATGAAAATACAGTCACATCGTTTTTCGGACGCTGTGTACACCATTGCCATGGTAGCGGCAACAATCTTGGAATTATGCAATAATGCTCGACAGTTTGGAGGAGGAAACGGATATAAGTTTTTGATCTAACCCACCTCTAATGTGAAGTAGTAACTATTATCTATGTCAGTTCAGAGCCACTTTTTGTATTCTTATATTGTTTTCACTCCTATGAGGTTTGGATTTTGAAAAGAATCATAATTAGAAATATGGAAAGCTCACAGGGTAGAGATGATGTAAAGTAGGCCAACTACCCTGAGATGAAAACAGAAGAGAGATTCAGGACCGCATACTAAATATGCAAACAATATCATTGTGAAATATTGCGCGTAGGGGACTCCGGAAAGAAAATCGGCCAGTCTGATCAATAGCAGATGTTTGTGCTTGTTGACTCTATTGTATCACATCATTTTTTAATCGATAACCACCTCGTTGGCACTATGTATGATTAAGCTGGGAGCTATGAAAGGTTTATTTGGGGTGAACGATAATTTGGAGCGGGAAAATGGCTTATGCGGCACAAAAAACCCAACTTTTACCTTTGTATTCGGTCAATATGGGGCTCAGTCAAGAAGCCCCAAAACGAGCGGCCCACTCGGTGATAAAGTCGAAATTTGATCCTTGATAAAGTTAAATTTAAAAGCATTAGACCAAACTATACTTCACGCCCAAAAAGACAACCAAAAAAAAACAAACCGAAAAACAGACCAACAGGAACGATTGATGAAAATAATTTTTTCATCTGGTATGACAGGAACAGCACTTGATGTAGTTACGACGGCAACTACAAGAGCGCTTCCTTCAACCTGTGGTACAATATCGGAGTCGAACCCCAATACGTTGGTCTTGGAGCAAGGCATGGTATACATTGTTAACAGAATACACTGGGATGCGAAACACCTCGCTCGCATGAGTGGCGAATTTCCTCCAACAAACTATATGTACTGGGGAGGTTGGCCAGAAACGCTATGTAATAGAAAGATAGGTACACTCTTAGCTATGGTACGAACTTAACTTAACTACCGCTTAATGGAACTATACGTATAAATTGGAACATGACAATAAATGGTCAACTTGACTGCGCCAAAACAATAGAACCGCTAAGCGAATATGAGCTAGCAGTAGGCCAAGTCAGGGGAAACGTCTTATTAACTAAACTTACCGCTTCTATGGAAACTATAGTTTACAATATTGGAACTATAATATTGATCCAAAGGTTGAGTGTAAAAGAAACAAATTGCGCAAAATACAAATACCTGGACCAATGCATTGGAGACTCGATAGAAGCTAGGTACCTCTTGGGATCTAGATCTGTACAAACCTTAAATTATCACAGATCTTGGATGATCTTTGATTACGACACAGAAAGGGAACCATGACAAAAATGGTTCAACTTGAGGCCGCCAAAATCAAGGGAACGCTGAAGCGAATCTGGGATAGAAGTAGGCCAAAGTCCGGGGGAACGTGGTATTAAACTTAACACTTAAGTGCCCAAGTGGGGGGGGGGGGTTCCTGTCCCAACATTTGATTTTTTTGCGTTTTTCCGGTTACGCAATCAAATTTTTCAAGGAGTTTTTTTGCTAATGAAAGAACAACTGCTCTGATTTATGAATACAGCTTCTCCTTGAACAAAAAAATGTAAATCGCCCACGGCTTCAGTTAGAATAATTTGGTTTGGTCCCTAGGAACCCCCCCCCCCTTGGGACTAACGGAAGTGAAAAAATCACAGCTATTTTACTAATTAAAAAATTAAAGTAATAAATATTGGGATTATTTGCTTAGAGATATACCTTAGGACGGTAATTAAATTACATAATTAATAATACTTAAATCAAATAACCTTATATGCTGATGTAGCATGTCAATTCTCATTTGTTCTGGCCGTGTCTTAACTGTGTAAGTCTATGGAAAAATATGGCGATTTTGAAGTAAGTTTGTAAGAAAATACAAGGATGGTATTATAATTGGCTCTATTTGCAATGAGTATTTTAATTGGTTATTCTAGGAGTAGATATAATGAATTATTTGAGTTTCAAACCTTATATTGGGAGGTGTGAGGATTGGAATGTTCGACCCACTCTGTTTCGAAGAGTGACAATTTCATCTTGGCGGTAGGTCATTAGGTCAAAGGGCCGGATTTAATTTTTATTGTGGGTATGTTGTTCTTACGTGACCCCCCATTTATTTGGGTTAGTGTCATGATCAAACTCCACGGGAAAGTGGTTATCAGGGTTGGGTCATAGGCACCCCCCCCCCCCCCGGGCACTAACGAAGTCTTTTTAGCTGGGCACTTACGTGTTAATTACGCTTTCTTGGACTATCGTACAAGATTGGAACTTAATTTTGAAGCCAAAGTTTGAGTTGTAAAGAAAATTGCGTAAAATACACAAACATGGTAACCAATGCATTTGAGCACTCGATAGACAGATAGGTACACTCTTCGGGTATCTTAGCTCTGTTACGAACCTTAAAGGAACTATCAGTGATTTGTTAAATCAGAAAATCGAAAAAACATCAAAAATCAGATTTTTGCATGTCTGTAACTAGCACGGGTACCCTAATATATCCTGCAAATGATAAGGCAAGAGGCGACCTAATAAGGACAAAATCTGCTATATTAGTCATTACTGTAAAAAAAAAAAAAAAAAAAAGATAGGTACACTCTTCGGGTATCTTAGCTCTGGTACAAACCTTAAAATTATCACTAGATCTTTATGATTTTGATACGACACAGAAGGAACCATGACAATAAATGGTTCAACTTGACTGCGCCAAAACAATGGAACCGCTGAAGCGAATCTGGGCTAGAAGTAGGCCAAAGTCCGGGGAACGTGTTATTAACTTAACTTACCGCTTCTTTGGAACTATACGTACAATATTGGAACTATAATATTTTGAATCCAAAGTTTGAGTTGTAAAAGAAAATTGCGTATCTTAGCTCTGTTACGAACCTTAAAGGAACTATCAGTGATTTGCTAAATCAGAAAATCGAAAAAACATCAAAAATCAGATTTTTGCATGTCTGTATTTAGCACGGGTATCCTAACATATCCTGCAAATGATAAGGCCAGAGGCGACCTAATAATGACAAAATCTGCTATATTAGTCATTACTGTCCATACGAACACTTACTACAACACGTAACTGATGGAGTCCATATCGTTTAACGTTGGCCGTTTTCTTCCTTTTCTGTCAATTCTTCCGTTGGAAAAAGTACTTATAAAAAATTATGTTTGTTGTGTTCAAAGGATTAATATGCTAAAAATCAGCGCAATTGCAATATTTTTGACTCTTTCAGGATGAATCACTGCTATTGTCTTTTAAACCTTATAAATGGTCTTTTCTGAATTGCTTTTGGACTCACCACAGAAGGAACCATGACAATAAATGGTTAAAAATTCAAATGCTTTATTTAACAAAAGAGTCAACTTCAAAACCCCTCCTCATTTATTTTTATATATAATAAATAATGTATATCTATATTTTCTAACGTTTTATGTATAATCTTATGTATAATTTCTAGAAGTCAGTTTCCCACAAACTTTGGTAGCATTTAATGCAATATACACTTTTAAAATGAATAAATAAACTTCTTTGAACAATGTGATGAATAAAATAATAAACCGTCCAAGAAATACAGGTCGTTTTGAATGCAGCTCCTAGCAAAATAAGAGTTGCGAAAAAAAAACCTCCCGTTCCCCCGCTTAATACCACTTGAGCTTGTATTTACCTATACGCTCTAAGAAGTAAAAAGTAAACATTTTATAGGAATATTTCACCATAAAATATACACTGGCCAAAAAGTACAATTTAATATACTTTGTAGTAGAGATATGAAAATATCAACATGTTTGTACTTTGGTGCGTCTTCCTACTCTTCGATACTACAAATCGGTAAATGATAAAGCCTTTATTAACGGGTTATTAACGGGCATGTAAAATTTACAAGATTTCTAACAGTAAGGTGACCATAACAAATAGGTTCACCACTAGGAGCACAACGAATTGGAAGGTATTTTTTTAATAACAGGGGCTAGGGCTATAATACCTTATTTGAACTCAAGAGCAGCTGTATAACATAGAACATCCAAACACCAGGTCAAATCTCATTTTCGGCCACTTTTCTGTCTGATACAAACATCACAAGGATCAATTCATAAACCGAAATATCACCCCCTAATCCTGGATCTCCATTTCCATTTCCATGCATTAATTAACACTTCCTAAGACTAAAAAGGTATGAAAGTACTGTGACTTGCAAGTAGATATATTAGTATGGTCTCAATGGATTATTGGCCGGAAACATTATAGTTTCTTTAGAAATGTACTTGTGAACTAAATTTCTTTAGGCGCTGATTTGGAACACGGACCCGAGTACATTTCGAATACATTCGAGTACACTGAATATTAAAAGTACCAAAATGTACTAAGATTTCAATTATTCTACTTGTACCTCGAATGGATCGATAAAAGGTACATTGCGATAACATGCCCGTCAAATTTACTAAAACGTACTCCACATGTAACTGCAGATGTACTAGAAATTTCAACTCCTCGGGGATGTCGACAGAAACAGTGCAATTTCGAGATTAATCTACTCAAAATGTACTAGTCTCCTGTTCAAACTGTTTATCTTAGAAATTTAAAAAAAAAGGTGAATATTAACTGCTTAAGTAGTGTCATTCGTAATGCCACATGACAATGTCCCCCAATGCCACATGCATTACACTGACAAATCAAATTACAACGCGTAAAACCAAATAAAAGACATCCCGCGTTTTGTATATTCTACGATCTTTTACTCTATACTGTGTGAAAAACCGCAATTGATCATTGTGTTAACATGCGTGGTTTTTATACCAATTTTGAATTGCACTCTGAAATTACACTATATTCATAGTAGAACACTATAAAAAATACAGCGTGTTCTCACCACACCCCCGGAAATTATTATGTAAAATCATAAGTTATGTTGGCATAGAACCCTCATTATAATTAGGTAAAACCTAGACATAATAATAATTAAAAACTTTGCCTAAATAAAATGCATTTAATGGCGCTTCTTCACAACGCCTAACTTTCTGCTAATCGATAACGCACCTCCCCCAAAAATTTTGACAAATTTACAAAAATACTAGTTATTTAAGTAAATATTACCTGATTGTTAAGGGACCAACAGTTAAGGAAACGAATTTCTTTGTTTTATTACACCTTTTGCACATAGCACCGTCATCATTTACTTGTTTTTAATTTTCAATACAAAAACCAACAACACAAACAAAATTGTTACGCGAACTTTCCACGTCTAACGCATTTTCCTAGTAACTGCGGCCCTATGGGAACTAATCATTTTGGGGAAACCCATAATTTTTTGTCTAACTGGTGCAAATATAAGTCACTCCAGAGCTTGTTTGAATCGTTTTGGCTTCACGTTTTCCCTTCCCTATATTCCTCTTACATTTCCTTTTCCTCCTCATCAATCTCAAAAATGAGAGAGGAAACATATGGTTTCCTTAACTATAGGTCAGCTTACGATATTTTCTAATCTATTCCTTTGTAATTTTGTTTTTCTGTGTGCATCAACAAGAATTTTTTAAATATCTTGGAATGTGTAGTTTTTTTTCTTATGTTTTAAATTCCATTTTGTTTTTTGACAAATTCTGAACTGAAGAAGACTTTAAACAGATAGCACTGACTTGATGACTCTAATCTAACAAATTAAAAGATGCGGGCGGCCTTTGTTATTAGCAGGGAAATGCTTCCCACCGAAGGTTAACCCCAGGCATGAGTAACAATATTTTATATTTTTTTAGGTAAGATAAAAGGCCTAATAATAATATTATGGTATTATTGTCAATAACGGCTGTAATTTGATTTTTGAATGAGCAGTATTTATTATTTTACACAAAACAGGACAAGTAGGTTATGCACATAACATGTAATATCCAAATTAATTTGAATACCATAAGAAAACAAAAACATTGTGCTTTTTAACGCATTATTGATAATTATCACTATGCCTTATATTACTATTTATATTTTCGAATTTTACTACCAGCACAACAACTAAGCAAAGAGGTTTTGTCTCAGAATATTTTGCAAATTATCCGTGCTTCCTTTCTTTTACTGCTTTTAACTTTTGTGTGGAGAGTGCGCCATTACCAAATTACCCAGATCTGCTTCTGTATGCTTCTGTTTCTGTATTAGAGACAATCGGATATTCCCCAATCGGTATCAAATATGATTTTTCCCGGCTTTTTTGAGACAAACCCTCCCCCTTCCTTTTTGTCCTACCCTACACAAATGAGCTAACATAAACGTTAAAATTATGTGGTTGAAATAGCACTGGCATATCGTTCGATTGACTATACGGAGAATACACAGCTATATTATCAATATAGTCCTTCCTGATTGAAAACCCTCTCAAAACGAATTGTACAATTAAAGAAAATCTATTCATTCATATTACGTATGGCCTGATTTGAGCAGCAGCCTAATTTCAATATCTCCATGCACATTCAATACCTTAATGTAGTAATCCAAATTAAGAATTGCGTTCTTGATATAACTTTAACCTCCCGAAACGCCTCCCGGTTGCCAAGAGCAGTTTCCCATGTTTTGGCCGGCATAAATTTAGCATTTACAGCACTGCCCATTGTTATTTAATTATTATTTTGACTGAAATTATATCCATTTTTCCCTTCACCCATCGTCTTACCAAGCCTTTTTTGTACACACGGTTTTACCAAGGGGGGGGGGGGGTGGGGTTACCACCCCTCCTCGGATTTGTATAAAGCACCCGATGCTTATGATGGTGATACCAATGGATAGCTATGGCCTCCTCTTTCCATTGATATCAAAATAAGTAACCAACAACCAACATACCTAGTATGGTGGGTGGCGTACATGACGTTCCATCAGTCCAGCGAGTCGTGCAAAATTAGAGCATTTTTCCACGAAAAATGAGGCGAAAATCCAATTATTGCGCTAAACGATAGGCATATCGGAAAATTTTCATGTCGGATTTATTTCAGCTCTAAATGAGAAGTGTGCTTTTGGGAGAAATTAAGTGGGATTCAAAACGCTAAAAGCAATAAGAGTTTAAGAAAGAGGCCATAGCGTGTGTATGCATATATAGGGGTGGTAGTCAGAAAGTCGTGGTTGCCCGTAAGTAGTGAGATACTTGGGGTTGGGCGAACCACCGACGCTACGCACCTGAGGGTCTCAATCTTTGTGTCTCGGGGACAGGGTCCAATCCGGGGAATCAATAAGAAACACACCTAGAGACCGAAACAAGGCTGGGTGTGAATGTGTGACACTCCACCGTTCGAACCTATATTTTTTTTCTCTCTCGCTCAAATGACCTGAAAGTCTCAAGGATGCACACAGCCATACTTACAATAGTGCAGCTCTCTCTCAATCATAAATTATCAAGCGTGTCACCTGTGTGTGTAATGTGATCCATTTTTAGGACGGCCTGGTTCGCCTGGTGGACAATACTGTGTAAGGGTGATCAACATATCAGATATACCACTACCTGTTAGAAAACTTTTTATAAAGCATAGCTTCGAGTAGGGCTGCGTGTTAATAAACTTCCACTCGGCCGTCACCTGTGGTGAATGCAGATCTGGCAAGGGATTTATGGACCTCATGATCAAACTTAATATTGTGGTATTAAAAGAGTTTAGAATACGTCGATTGGATATGATTTGGAACAGCTGTATTGAACTGAGAGTTATACAGAACGTTGTGTGGCACAGATGCTAAAACGCCGTGTCTTCAGATTACGACAGAAAAGCAGTGCAGTCTATCAAAGTGAAGACATCATCACATCTGTGCGTCCAAAAGTGTCTTGTACCTATTACAGGTGTACTATAGGGAGAGGGGGGTGGCGAGTCATAATAAAAACAAGCTCTTTCCACTATATCATCTCAGGGGACTCGTCTGGTATATCATGGTGCGACTGAGCTCCTAAGTGGTGTGATGTTGCCCAGATTTTATCTCTGCCTGAGACCTCAGTCGGAACTCCAGTCGACACGAATGATAGGGGCGCGTGGTGGTGGAGGGTGGTAAATGGGCACAGGTGGTCCCTGACCTACATAAACCTCCAATAACTGAGCACCCACTTCATTGTGGTGGTAACTGACTGACCCGTGCGTACGCCTCCCCTTAAATCGTTGTGCTATATATATTGACACTTGAATAATCTTAGCATCTCTGGACCCTGCCTTGGATTAGGTGGAAATTGGCCCTCTAGGATCTAACCGGAAAATACCGCTACCGGTCGCCTTGTTTTCCCTCCAATTCTTAGACGCACACATAATATTCCTATCCTCTCAACTTTCCGATGAGAATTTAAAGCTAATAGTTAAATTTGTACTTGACAAAAGAAAATAAAGAGAAAATAATGTCAGGATTTTTCTCATGATATACCTAACAAGGTATAAATTTACCTTTCCCCTTCCACTCCCCTTTAAAATAAAACATAATCTGTGGTGAAATATATCAAGAATAGATATAACGATGCCCTTTTCACTTTCAGTTTTAAATGATGGTACCTGTTATATGCCAAATACCATAGATACGTTTACGCATGCGCAAAGGTAATGACTTTTAGTATAAAAGCCTTCAATTGTAGTTCATCAGGAACAGCTGGTAAAGCAAGGCAGTTTGATATCACGGTGTCCTGAAGAACATTTCATGTATTCCTCACTCTTAAGCTGGTCGCATAAATCACGTATCTTCTTCGTAAGAATCTGTTAGCTCTCATGGGTGGCAAAAAACATTTTTAAGCTATTTTAATAATGTCGGAACTTATTGAAATTTATTATAATCCATGTATTTGCATAAGTAGACACATCAACCGATTTCCAGCGCTTAGAGGACGTTCCACAAGTTCCTTACACTACATGGAAGGGAAATGAAGACCATGTTTACACTCTGAATTAACCACCGCAATGTCAAACCGTCTGTACGCAAATTGGAAACTGTAGTTTCTCATCCGGTTTGAACAATGAAGATCCATGAAAATGTAAAGAAGTGTAATTTTTCAGAGTATTAGATTTTCTATACTCGCGGAAATGCAAATTTACAATGCCGTGTAGCGAATATGGAAGAGTAAATCTCCAAGATGATAGTACATTATAATTAATTGCATATAAAATTTGAAAAATACGATTTTTCTTTTTTGGTTTTTCCATTTTAAAAATGTTTTTTTAAAAATATTTGGTCCACTTAAATGGCTCTGCATTAGGAACTTGGTGCATAATGAACTTTTTCTGTGCAGCGGTAAACACCGATTTGAGTATAACTCAGCTTTTTAGGTTTCGTGTCATTTCAGAAGAATATTTTAGGACCTCACCTTTATCTTTATCATTATAACTTAACTTATAAGATCCAAATTAAAGGGAAAAGAAATCATAAGAAGGGAGCTTTCTACGAGAAGAGAGTGGAAGTCATGTTTTGTTTTAAATTCTAAAGCCGATTTGCTGATGCTCTTAACCTAAATTTAAATCAATCACCTTTAGTAGTAAACTAATAATCATGCGTTTCTTTTCAAAGATTCACGTATTTCAAGTGCGAGTACGTGAGATTTTCCGCAAGTCCCTTATGACTTACCAAACGTAACGTTTACTCCAAATACGTGAGTACGCATAGAAAGATGGGAATTGGTGTATTCCACAGCGACCCATCATTAGCTCCCTATTGCAGAAAAACTAGTCAATCCAAAAAAATAGACGAACAAAACAAAATCAAGTTTTCCTCGATCAAATACATTATCCTTCGATGTAGTCGATGTATGCGAGAGTAGTTTTGTGTAGATGAGTTTGCTTTGCCTGAGATAAGCTATCTGAATTCCCTGTGCATATTGAAACTTTTGATAACCTTGAGGGATAACATTTGAAATGACTTCATTAATGTATTGTTTGCGAACTATAGACTTGGTGCCATTGTAAAACAAACGAGTTCTTAGGTTAGAGGCGGTTAAGATCATTGGAGGAACGTTGTCACGTGGCGTTAACATTCTGCGGTAATTTGCCAGTAAAAGAAGATGCAATCGTAATGTTCTGATGTCCTTGGAACGGTGGGTTGTGAATCTTTAAATAATAATTTGAATGGCTATGACAACAAACTTGTTATATTGCACCACGTTGATGTGACTATTTCCGTCATGAAATATATGAATTTTTGATCGATGTGATTTTGTTAGGTATTGATAGTAAACAACACCAAGTTGTACTGCAGTTCAAAAAATAAACCAAAATATTTTTTCCACTATAGGCTCGGAATCTTCGCTGCCTTAATATGCGTAAAGACGAGAGCTGAAGTTGCTTTTGAGCATAGCCGTGTTAAATAATTTGGTAGCAAACTATTGCGCTGAAAATCTGCCAATGCAATCTATCTGCATTTTACAATTGCTAATCCATTTTTCATTTGGGAGGGACAAGCTTATTAACCCCATTACCAAAAAAAAATCACCTGATACACTATAGTCCAGGAGCCATCAATCCGTACCCTCGCTTAAAAAGGTTTGACCTTACCAAGCCTCTGCTCTAAAATTTTGACCCCATACATGCATAGTGTATATGTTGGGGGTATGAAAAGTGATGTTGGATTACATAACCTCTTGGCGAAAAAATAAAAATCCAGATGGGCCTCCGAAATGGCCGCTTTCTTACCTAAAAACATGTTTTCTGTATAACTTTGATTACCACTTCCAACAACATGCCGTTTACCCGCTTAAAAGCCAATCACATTTTCTACAAGATTATCCATTTATGGTATAGTTTAAGGAGGCGACGGGTACAAAATTAGGTTTAACACGTGCTTTGTTTTCATTAGCATTTTTTTGAAAAAAGGCTTTTTTCTCTTTATATTTTCTTTAATATGGTTAAAACCATTATACCAATGTATTTGATAATTTCCACAAAATTTGTACCTGATATCATACGCAGATTGCATAAAAATACCAGAAGCATTTCGATATAACCAAAAGCAAGTAATTATGTAACAAAGTTCATAAGCAGTTTATTTGAGATTTAGCTTTTAAGTGCACTCTATAAAACTTATACAGAGTAACTTCCTTGGAATCAAAGTATAGATTGAAATGATATTACATGAACCGTGTGCAGTGGTGAATGAATATTGAATGAATGATGAAGTTAATTACTTATGAATGAATGAATAATAAATTAATTACTCACTGAATCAATCAATCATCAATCAACCAATAATCCCCAAAACAACCCAGCGCGCAGAAAACACTTATGAAATCTAAAATGTCCAGGAAAACCAGACATGTTGAATTTTGTTTCCCGCATGCTTGGATAATGGGGTGGGGGTGGGGGTCATTCCCAACAGGGTCCATCCCATGAAATGCCACCTTTAAACTATTTAAGATAGCTGTGCAGTATAAGTGGTCACTACAAAGACCAATTCTTCTCAAGCTTTTGGGGGCACCCAAAGTCCCCATCTCCAACTTGTGCCACGTGTTTCTGGGCACCTGCATATAATCTTTCACAAGCAGACTTTGAATGCTTCCATGTATACAAAAATACATAGATCACTTTTCCCTTAATAAAAAAAATCCCCAAATGGCCGAAAATTTCCCTTCATATAGTAAGACATCCCCGGCTCAGTGCGCCGAGCGTACAATTATTACAACAATGCGTAAAAGCTATCCTGAACCACCCTTATTTAAAAGACTGCCATTTATGATAAACGACGGGTAGTTTTTTTAGCAATTATTTCTTCCAGTTTGATATATATACATCTCAAACTATTATGGAGAAAATTATAAATCTAGTTGTATTTTCAATTTACCTTATAGAAGAATTGCTTGGCCTAGCCTATGACAAGATTGCAAGTGGAGGTTACATTCAAAACAATAAAAAAAGATATATTTTCCAAACTGTAACTAATGTCCCAATTGAGTTTTTTTTCCTCTTATCCACGACAACACCTGTATCACAAAAGGATTGACTATTCCTGCAATGAAAATAGTGCTCAAGAGTCTGTATTTGTAGCAATAATTTGAAATTTGAAATGAAAGTTTCTGTAAGTTTTGTTAGTCTATTGCGGATCTACAGGTAAGTCAAAGGAGTTTGGAGGAGTGCGGAATATCAGAAGAAACTTTTGTTTTTAAAGCAATTTTTTTTATTCTTACTCCTCAATATAGCAAACATTGGTCCACAAACCAGAACAATCCAAGGTGTCATCATGAACATTTAAATTTAATGCTATATCTTTCCATTCTATAGGAATGGCAGATATAACTTTGTAGTACTGGAACCCAGTTTAATATTGGCTAGAGAATTCCCTGCAGCTTTTTAACATTCAAAATTCAATTCCGACATGATGTCTTTTATATCCCAATACCAATCTAAACAGTGGTTTCCAGAAGAATTGCCTATTATACAATTTTAATAAAGAATTACAAACAATCTCATTGGAGAATACTGTGTACCAGTATTTCACAATATCTTTTGCAAAAGGGTTCTTATATGTTTCTATATAAAAGATAAGTGTTTCTAAAAATTACTGTTTAAATAAAGACCATCGCCAAAAAAGGCCTGCATTGATTATTAACAAGCCCGTTCCAATTAGCCATCGTTGTATTTATCCATAAACCGTTTTGATCCAGGCAATTTAAAAACATTCAACTTATCTGCCATCCGGCATCTTAAACCTCCCTTTGAACCAGGTGAGGATCACAGTAATTCTCTTATCTTATCTGAAACAACATGCCACGAAAAATTAAACAAATACTCTCAAGCTCCTTAAAAATTGCTTTTTTTCTGGAGGGGTTTGGAATACTGAAAAAGATATCCAAGTTTAGACACAACGCAAAAGTTTTGATCAAGTGATCTTACCCCACAGGGTACGATTTCTCATCTTCCACATTTGCAGGGTTTTCTTTATATCGCAATTCGCTTATGGAATTAACAATCAACCATATTAATGTTTCTTTATCCTGGAGATATGCATACCTAAATAAATATGGAATCGTTTGACCAATTCATCTGTCTATTTTCACAATGAACAACATTGAAATTTCTTCATATAAATCGTAACTTTTTATTATAGCTATGGCGAACCATAGAAATACATGAAATACTGAAATTATCCAAACGCTCCAATGTTTCCTGTAAGGAGTCATTTTGTACGTCCTAATATATAATGGTGTCGTCTGCATACTGACTTATTTAATATCCTATTTTTTTTTAAAATCACACTGTACAGAAGACGACTTTTAACATTATTTTCTTGATACATGGATTGAATTTGGCTTAAAAGTTCTGAACATATCAACATAAAATGCAAGGCGACAACCCGCAACCTTGACGAAGACCGTTCAAAATTTTGGAAGAATTGAGAGGCCATGTCCATTATTTATAATAACGCAACTTTCAGCTCCGTTATGTATAATATTAACCCATCTCTGGAAATCGGGACCAAAAACCAAATTGACCAGAGCTTTATTTAGAACAATTCCAACTATTTATCAAATGTTCTTTCAAATCAATAACCAAGGCAAAACCATAATATTCTCACATCTGTAAAATTTTATGATTCCACAAGTAATCTAACCTTTTTCGCCAATAGCGACGCTTTAAGAAGCGGGTCTGATCATGATGTATCATCTCGTCAAGGACAAGTTCCATACGGTTTGCCGGCGACTTTGATTGTATTAATTATTCTTATAATCTAATCTACGTTTCAGGAGTGAGATTGGGCCTCCTTTTCCAGATATACAAACGATTTAATCCTTTTTTAAGGCAATAAGTGTAATTATACCTCTCCCTTGGGAAACTGACAGGATACCGTTCCCAAAAAAAGTTTAGTCACGACTGACCACTAATTTCGGTTCAAAAAGATTTTCTAAAATCCTGATGGTAAAACCATCAGTTCTCAGAGACTTATCATTAGGCATTGACCCAATGCCAACAGGTTTCCAACATTCCCCATTCGTTAATCGATTTTCACAGTGTGGGTTTAAACACTATCGCTATCTAGCTTCCGAGAGGGTTTGTTTGCAAAAAGAACCTGTCAATGTCACTATTAATCATTATTATTGTTTCCCTGGATCAAAATTTTTTTGATAAAAAAACCGCTTTCAGCAGTAAGAATATCCTTAGGTTCTGAAATGTCAATCACATCACATCACCATCACAACAATTTTCGAATAAGTTCTTTTTGCTCAGAGATTTTTTTTTTAAATTAGAAAATACCTACTACTCTTTTCCCGTCTTCAACCCACTGAGCTTTGTCACGTATAAAAAAAAAGCATCGTGCTTTTATCATAACTATTCAGAAACTTCTCTTGCAGTCGATTATGACGTGATGACCTCATAAATTTGTTACGTTATATATAATATAACCATCTCTGGAAATCGGGCCAAAAACAAATGTTACCGAGATTTATTTCGTACAATTCCAACTAATGTATCAAATGTCTTGTTCAAAAATCAAAAACAAAGGCAAAACCAGTACTATTTCAACCTCTGTAAAATTTATGATATCCAAAAGATCTAATCTAACTTTTCGCCAATATAGGACCCTTTAAGAAGCGGTCTGTCATAGTATAATCTCGTCAAGGACAGTTTCATACGGTTTTTTGCGCGACTTTTATTATTAATAATTCTTATAATTCTTACTTTCAGGAGTGAGATGGGCCTCCTGTTTCCAGATATATCAAAGATTGATTGCCTTTTAGGAAAAGAGTGTAATTCTACCTCTCCCTTGGGAAACTGACAGATACCGTTATCCACAACATAGTTGAGTTCACGAGCGGACCACTAATTTCAGTTCAAAAAGATTTATAACAATCCTGATGGAAACCATAAGTTCTCAGAGATTATCATTGGGCATTGACATTTTCCAACATTCCCATTCGTTGAATAGATTCACATTTTAAACACACTATCGCTATCTAGCTCCAGAAGGGGTTTTTGCAAAAAAGACTAGTCAATGTCCTTTATTTAGTATTGTTCAATGGAACAAAGTTTGATAAAAAATCCGCTCAGCATTAAGGAATATCCTTGGTTCTGAAATTCATCCCCATCAACAATTTTCCCGAATAGTTTTTGTCAGAGATAGATTTTTTTTAAATTAAGAAAAGAAGAAAATACCTACTATCTTTTTCCCAGTCTTAAACCCACGAGCTTGGTTTGGCACGTATAATAAAAAAGCATGTGCTTTTTTTCATAAAACTCAAGACTTTCTCTTGCGCGGATTATGAAGTTAATGAGCCTCATAAATTTTTGTTCCCGGTTTATATATAATATTAACCCATCTCTGGAAAATGGGCCAAAACACAAAATTTACCAGAGATTATGTTACAATTTCAACTAATGTTATCAAATGTCTTTTCAAATCAAAACAAGGCAAAACCAGTAATAGTCTCAACCTCTGTAAATTATGATATCAAAAAGTAATCTAACTTTTCGCCAATATAGCGACCTTTAAGAAGCCGGTCTGATCATGATGTTAATCTCGTCCAAGACAAGTTTCATACGGTTGAAGGCCGACTTTGTATTATTATTAATTCTTATAATATACGTTCAGGAGTGAGAGTGAGATGGGCCTCCTGTTTCAGATATATCAAAGATTTATTCCTTTGTAGGCAAGAGTGTAATTTGTACTTATACCTCTCCATTGGGAAACTGACAGGATACCGTTATCAAAAAATAGTTGAGTCACGAGAGGACCACTAATTTCAGTTCAAAAAAGCTTCTAAAATCTGATGGTAAACCATCAGTTCTCAGAGTGATCATTGGAATGACAAGTTTCCAATATTCCCAATCGTTAATCGGACTTCACATTTTAAACAACATTGTATATCAGCTCCGAAGGGGTTGTTGCAAAAAAGACTAGTCAATGTCCCAACTATTATTCATTAGTAATTGTTCAATGGATACCAAATTTGATTATAAAAATCCGCTTCAGCATAAGACTATCCTTAGGTTCCTGAATTTCAATCACCATCAACAATTTTCGAAGAAGTTTTGCTCAATTTTTTTTAAATTAAGAAAAATACCCTACGACTCTTTGCCCCGTCTTCAACCCACTGAGCTTTGGCACGTATAAAAAAAAAGCATGTGCTTTTTATTCATAAATACTTCAAGAAGTTCTGTGCAGGATATGACGTTAATGAGCCTCATACATTTTTGTTCTTTAATATTCTAAGGCAGTCGTTTACAGCATAATTTCGGTTTTTTATACTACGCGTTTTAGACTATATTAGTATGTGTGTGTCTCAGAAAATTTTGGGTTAAGTTTTGACACCTGTGGAAAGAATGACAAATAATTCTTAACCTGGGGGTAACCTGTACAGGAGTCCGGGTAACCAGAAAAAGGATTGAAATGATACCCTATCCGAGACAGATCTGTTCAAATGGACACTCTATCGAGACCCAGGGGCAGGCAATATTACCAATGGAATTTAAACCTAGGATTTTACACTCCATTGAGCTATTTTATGGATTTTTTATTTCCGTTTTGAGCATGAAACAATACAAAAATCCTCAGTCAGATTCAAATCAATTCAGATCAAAATAAAATTCTGCCGATTTTATACTTACCTTGAACACTGAAAAGTAAACATTGATACCTCTTGTGAGGACTGACAGAGACAGAGGTTGAATTTGATACCCTATATTTGCAAACCTCTCGAAGCATGCCCAGGTTCGCGTTTTTTTGAACGCGGGTGGTTATTACCCGTCCAGAATACCCAGTTACCCCCCCGGAATTTTTAATTTTGGTTTCTCTGAACATTTCGACAGTGGATCTATATACTGATTTAATGGTATGTCTTGGTTTAGGAATAAAAGTAAACATGGCTAATTCTGGCTTGTCTCTCACGTCTTAAGTTGGGTCAAAACAAAAACTGTAAATCACAAGGTTGGCTTTAGTTTATTATATCAGCAACAGGAAGACTTACACAGCGCAAATGTGTAAAATGAAAGTAAATAGGTAATTGTGTATCAGCGTGCAAACGTTACTATAGTCTCCCGAAAGGGTTGTTGCAAACCGATTAAGACAACCACTTATTCTCTAATTTCAATTCAAATCAAATTCAAATAAGTTTTATTAGCATTTCGTTCAGTCAATACATTTCATAATGCTAAAATAAAATTTTAGGACCATGATCTCTGCAGCAAAATATATTAACAATAACACTTTCCAATGGGGGTAGGACATGCATGCCAACCTAACATCAAAAGCAAACATTTTAAAATTTGCTATTTTTATGGAACGTGTAATTCATCAGGCATTGAAGGTTTCTATAGTTGTGATGTCATGTAGAGCAATGTTCATGACTTATAGGCATTTGAGGGATCAATGGAATACACATGTAGTTACAAACTTTCCAAACAGATGGCTTCATCAGTAAATGGTATAAAATAGGGGCTGCAACCATATTCCTTCAACTAGTATGCTACAAAATACCTCAGGTAGGCCTATACATTTGCTTTTAAAGTTAAAGAACTTGATATCACACTGTAAATACATGCTTAAGATGTGTTTGTAAAATGTTTGATTTAAGATGAAGATATAAATAAGCAATTGATTGTATTGTAAAATTGACAACCTACGTACACTGTTAAAAATGTTTTTTCAGTAAAAGAACACGTCGTTTTGCCTGGCAGCTAGGACTCACAAACAGTTAAAACGACTTCTTTACAGTTTTTTGACGTTCGAGTCCTTTTTACAGTTATTTGCACGTTTCGAGTCCAGGCTGACAGTCAAAACAAGTTTTTAGAACATTTTTAATAGTGTTAATGCATGAATAATGTGTTACTTCAAGTGAGGATTTGTCATGAGTTTTCGCTGATCAAAACAATTTAGCAAAGTGCGCAGTAACCAACTTCCTCTGTGTACTGCTTGATGATTTCGACAGAATACTGCGTTTGTGAATAAAGGAACATACTGTAATTTTGATACTGACGACGGTGGTATTAGGTCAATTTGTAGAAAAAATTGCTAATTGATGATTTGGTTATGGAAATATCAATGGAAATTAGATCCGAATAAATTTCATTTTTGGGTAAAAATGCCAAAAAAATTGTGATTTTCCTCAATTTCACCTTAAAACTTCTTACAATTGGATATCAGGGTAGATAATTTATTCTCTTTCAGATGACACAAATTGCTTCCAGTTGAAGACGCATCAAAAGTTACGGCTAAAATCGGTTCGTTAGTCAAATCGGCGGCCATTTTGGACGCAATCTTGGTTTCTATTTTTTCGCAATCGTTCAAAATAATCCAAATCGGTTTCTGATGCCCAAGATGCCCTACTTGAATTCAGTTCACCAAAAAATTTAGAGCAGCCCGGGCAAAAATATTTCAGTTTCAAGATCGTTGGCTCCCTAAACTTATGACATAAACTAAATAGTCTTAATTCCTTCACATTTGGAATACCTGATTTTGCAGTGGTCTTATTACATATATGCTATTGGAAGTCTGCCGCTCTCTATCCAGCGGTTTTCCATTGTCCCTTTTGTTCAGGTTAATGGCAATGTAAGAAACAATTTTTTGTCATTTTAGGCTTCTTCTCAAATGTTTATACATAAGAAATTAATCTAATATATTTGATTTGTTTTAAAACCAATGTCGTTGTAACAATCATGGAACACAGAAACCACTGGAGAGTATTGACGCTGGATTTCACATAGTAGTGATGATACAGATTACCATAAAAAAATGGCTATACCCCTATCTGAGTGTTTTTTGCCATATTTCAGTTTATTGCCTAATAACATGAGCCATGGGGATAGTTTTGAATTAATACCATTTAATAACCTGTACATTTGTTTACTACCTCTGTGCGAAATTCCATTATGTAGATTTTCAATTCAAGGGTTCCCTCATATTTCACTTTATGGCGATATTTAATGGGATTTCGTTTTACTATAACGCCATCTCCCTTTCGATTCCCCATGTCTAAAACAGATAAAGAGATTTGGACTTCATCGTCGAAAGAATAAGTTCACTCTCAATTGTGACTGGAACACCACCCCCCCCCCCCCCCCCCCCCCCCCCCCCCCCCCCCCCCACAAAAAAGACAGAGAAAAGAAGAGAAAACCCCCCCCCCCCCCGAAGTTAAGGTGTTTGATCATTCCCCATTCGTCTTCTTTATGAGTAACATGTTAATTGACTCGACTAGATTCTGAATATGTAAAGAGATAAAGAAACAGGAAAATGGTTCTGTTGGAAAATATTTGTTGGGTATATTTCAAGGCAGAAATGAATGCCAAAAATTATTGGCGTTCCATAATTACTGATACGGTCATATAGGCAATGTCGAACAAAAGGTAACACTACAATGCATGCTGACAAATAGAAGTGTATAAGGGGCCACTTGGACCCAAGGTTTTGTTTTTCCAGCGCCATGTTCCAACGCTAATTAGTTTTGCCCGAAATCTTATGTAATTACCTAAATATCTGTTTGCGCATATTTTGGTGAAAAACCAATCGGCCATGGCGTTTTTTTATGCTAATTAAAATCCAGCCATTTGCTTGGCACTATTCAAAACTTATTTGCCCCTCAAATCTTTCTAGGGTAACTTTTTAATTGTTTTTCTGCACTTAAATACATTTGTGTTCTTTTATTAAGAACGGCAATTTTTATGCATAACGTTCCTTCGGAAAGTGTTTTTTTCAATTTTTGGGGGAGACTGTGATTCTTGGAGATTTTGGCCCGAATCATGCTCCAGGAGCAGGTATTTTCAACTCGTCTCCTAGGGCGCTATTCATTATTATGTGTGGCTTTATATCCGTAAGGTCTTATATTGAAGTAGTACACAAGAAACACTTCCTGGCGACTCGGAGTGCGTGGCATGTGTCTGTGGGCGCTCTTCTTCGACTAAGGTGGGGTTCGAATCCCACTCCAGGAACAAATTTAGTTTATGATTTTATATTGTATTTTAGAGTTGAAGATTGGAATCATAAAAACAACAGAGTTTTGGAAATTGAAGTCGAAAATATTGAGTAGCTTGCCTTATGAGAAAATAAGACTGGTCCTGGTCCTGGAGCATAATTTCTGGCCAGAATCTCCGACGTGCGGAGATGTTGTGTGCGCGACATAATTTTTTTTTTTTTTGAGGACCGCCATTGTGAATGGGTGCAAACCTATTTCTGATTTTCATTTTTTCCTGTTATTGGGCTATTGGATTGTCCCCATCAATGACCAGAGTTTTGGGTCAAAAAACTCCAACGGCAAAAAGGTTTTCAGAGAGGAAGGCCCACATGACACCTTATACATCCCACGAGTGCACAAGACCTTATACACTTTAGTTTTAATCGTATTTAATATTCCTGGTTGCCTTCTTTATGTAGTAACGAACTTCTTTTGGCATTCCTTTGTCCAATTCCTCATTCCTCCTCATCTGTCGTTAAAGCAACTTCTATTAATATTTTTATCGTTTTGAACAGTCGATGACGTGGGCCTGCGTACTTTATGATGACAAAGAGAAACATTAAATGTCATTTAACACATCATGGCCCAAATGGGACTCTTTTGAGGTTAATTGTGCCATGACTCGAGTATAAACACGAAAGGACACGGAAGTGAGATGCTATACCTTACCACATCCGTGGAGGTTATTCTTATTATCGCAATTATCACTCTACAATGCATGTGCAAGGATTTATCACAATAGGAAAACAATGGGGATAACCATCATCCCCTTTTTACCCAGACAGAACAACATCTGGCATTCTTTAATGATGAACATTAGCGCAGACAATTAAATAGAGACCTTGTTATGCAGTTCAAAGAAGAGTTAAAACCAACCTACACACAGACAGTAATACTACAGAGTGGGTCTACCATAAAAACATGTACAGAATCAAGGAGGGAGAGAAACCCAAAGCTACAATTCTGACATAGATAAATAAGCATAGCACCTTGTAACTTTGTAACCCATTGTAACCTTGCCCAAATGTGCACCTGGAGATGGATGCAGAGAGGGAGAGGAGACCAACCTCTACACAGACAAATTGTTTAAGATTATTTACTTCAATTGATTTCTATTTACCCCTAAATTAGGCGAGTGATAAATATACTGAAATTAGACATCAATTCTATAATAATCCATGCTTGCAACTAACACCATGGAAGGAGCGCCCAACCATTCAATTGAGACAGGTAAAATCTAATATATTAAATATATAATTTTTAATGTTTTAGTTTTTTATATTTTTCTATATTTATAAAAAAATGTAATCAACTTAAAGCTTATAATAATTTAAGCCGTAAAGTAGCACCCACATTAACAATATTACGACAAAAGAGAATTTTTAACAAATGGGTGGGTGGGTGGGTTTTTAGACACACCTCCACGAATGATGGTATAGGCAAGGATGAACACAAATAGCAGACGCAACGACCAGAGCAACAACGTAACCTGAATGGCTAACAGGGCACACGACAGAACAAAGGGAGAGAGGCACAAGGGACGGTCTTGACACCCCAAGGGGTGCGAACCAATACTGTGGGCCTCTCGCTTTGATCCTGAGCCGTTTATATGAATGCTTCGAACAATATAAACTCATAACATACGTCCATCAGCAATTGCATCGTTTATCGACATATTGCAGACGACACTTTTTTCGCTTCATTGAAGTTAACTCATGTAAAGCAGCATTCTTCGATCGAGTCTATTTTCTTTTCATCGGAACTGCAAGTGTCCGATTATGAGTGCACACATATGAATGACACATATGAATGATCACAGAAAGTTGTTTTATTAGAAAACAATTTTTCCTTTGGTATTCCATGGATCAACATTAGATCCTATTCGAGAGCTTCTGTTTTATATCACGTGAAAGTATTGTTTGTATACAAATCCTTGGTCAAGGGCCAGTTTTATCTCCCAACTAATTTTGCAAAGACAAGGGATGCCAGAGACGCCACCAGCGTTAGAAATATTGAGATGCGAGTCCTATCCGGGGTACTGTTACAATAATTTGTGCTGCAGCATGATTTACACGTTCCACTTTTCCTATTTTCTTCCTTGTCGCAGTCGTCTACTTCGGTACAATTGGCTAGGTTATGACATCCTCTTTGAAAGCTTGTTATATGGCCTGCTGCTGTTTGCTTGATTACCTGGAATTATAAAGAAATATAAACAGAAAAAAATTAACACAACTTTTGGCTTTAAAGATTTAGGTATCGTAAAACATGTAGCAAAGAGCAATGTTTTCTCAATTATGATTTTAGATGCTCTCTGCTTAACACCATTCTTAAAGCGCTCATGATTTCCATGGCTTGTAAACCGTTCATAATAAATAATTGGACCCCCCCCCCCACAAGGGTACATTTTCTGGAAAGGTTAGGCTCCTTAAGAGTCAGTAATATTACGAAATATCAATTTCCCACCCTATACCCAGTATTATTATACTTTCAACTTATAACGTCATAGTAATATCATAATGGGAATGTTTGTGTATTTTATTTTTGATACCATGAAAAGAAGAAACTCTAGACTATCCTTTGGTATCACATCTTATGGGATTCGGATGTTCAGTAACGAAAATTATAGGGGTTGGCAGCCACCCCTTCGGGACCTTTGATACAAAAAAATTACTGTACTTCAAAGAAAATTAAAAACAAAGAAACAGACAAGCAAACACAAAAACATTAAATGCATGCTTGCCTTTTGGGAAAATTAATGTGAAATGAGAACAGAATCCTTAAAGAAACTTTACACTTGATTTTCTACATCGGTAAAGCCCTATGCACGAAAGTGTAATTTTTGTTGTGCATCAAACTATGAAAATAAATTACATCATTTTATGGCGAAGTAAACTGATGTTTAAAACTGTTTTTGGGGCCGATTTAACTGTTTACCTTTCCGTGTACATTTTACATTTTGGTAACAAGGAGCCTAGCTTGTCTAGTACACATTTGTCAGGGGGGAACTTATTTTTTAAACTGTTTATCTTGTATAGTATCTTCTGGTATAGACCCTGATTGTTGTCTGGTTGCTTTAATTGATCCTTAAATTTCTTGCCTGAACATTGTGTATTTGCATAATCTTGTGGGTGGAATGGAATACTTCCGTTTGAAAATAAACACATATATCCGCCATCCTTGGAATTCCTTGGTCGATGTAGTAAACGTTATCCAGAATTTACAGAAATCAACATACGGAAAACTGTTACAGACCCCAGAATCTTCCCGTTTGGAATCGGTTTCTTTTGTTCTGAACAATGAAACTTGCTTCAACCGCCATGACTGTCAGTCTACCAGCTGTAGCGTTTTGAAGCCTTCCCTAAGGTTTTTTAACGCAAGACATTTTGTTCTACCTTAAAAACGGACCGCGTTGTATATATATTGGTTTGAATCGGAACCTAAAATTTCCCTTTGTGACCGCAGGAAATGTAAATCGTCTCTGGGTGGTAAAACCTCATATGTTCATTTGATCAAAGTAAACCCAAATTCCACAACTTCATATGTAAAAAATAGATTTCTCAACAGAACTATAGTAGGCATTCTGATGTAAGTTTTTGCTTCAGCAAATCACTTCTAAAAATTCCACCCCTTAGTTTAAATACGTTTGAATTTAGAGTGAATTACCCTCGGAGGTGTTTCCGAGACCAGCGGCCAAAGATTATATCAGCTGCCTTTTCAATCAGTGACTTGACGAAAACATGCTTTAGTTACAGGCCACCCAACTTGATGTTCCACAACTATTACTTTTTAAAATACTAAGATGACACATATGTCGAGGTATTGTGACGGCAGCAGCAGCAACAACAATAATAATAATAATATATGTATAATGTGCCTTTTTTCGGCAGTGTTTCAGAAGTTTCCTTCAGACACTAAACTCCTTACAGTAATAGAAACAACATGATATATTTCTTCTGTATGTCTATCCGGCGAAGCAGTCTTCTCTCGTCCCTTGCGATAAATAAATTACTCTTGATCTTTTAGCTAGACAATCGATTTCTCATGTGCGCTGAAAGATATACATTCATGACAAAAGATAAATTACCTCAACGACTATTGAGATAAAGCAAAGAGATGATACATCATTTTAATTGATATTCTGTTTCCCAATAGACATCGGATGATAAGTATATCAGCTTTGTTTAAATCCGGTATTTGTGCAATTTTAATGCTCGAGGACAATGATTGAATCCCAGTCCAGTCGCTACAGCCACCACGTAAGAATACGTCATTAATGAATATAAGTAAATCCGGCTTCTATGGAACCTCTACAGCGAGTCCAGGCAATATATTTTATGTAATCAATTTGGAACGCATTAGAACAAAATTTCTTTACCACAATACATGTCCATGTGGTCCCTAGAACTGCATGTGAACAATGTCAAAATAAGACTAAATTTGAAATCAAATAAATTGCAAAATGATCAAATTCTTTTGAAACTAATTTCAAAAGATTCCCTTGGCTAAGGTAAAAAAGAATATATTAACACGTTTGATAACCGCTCTATTTGCAACTTTCAGGGCAAAACTTTATCATTCCTATGGGCCACGTAGACCTTTCTAACATTTTAATGTTTTGAATTCTACAAGCAAATAACACACACACACACACCCACACCCACCCACACACACCCTTACACACCCACACACACCCACATACCGTAAACTAGTACAATTTCGGATCTTATCCAACAAAGTGAACGATTTGACACCAATTTTAAGCCGAAAATTTTACCTCAGGATGACCTTGAACATTTATGCAGCTGTACTCGTGTAAGTCAAGCTCAGCACTTAGACAAACGATACCTCTTTAAATTGACAAGAGGAGATTTTTTTAGGATATGAATTTCTCTCAAATTTCACTGGATCGGTTGTAGATCACGTACTGAGAACGTTTGGAAGGTTTATTGGACAAACAGGTGCAAAAGAAAACCGCAAACCCTGTTTTGAACTTGCCTGCTATCGTAATCGTTCCCCATAGAAAACCATGCTTTGACTTTCTGTCGTGCACGACAGAAACTTCTAAATCATCATCTTATTACATAAAAGACGGCGTATTCGGCTTATTCACTTCAGGTGTGATCTTATACATTGGTAGGCATTCCAAATATGTAAAAAAACTAGGTTCGAGAAAAAGTGGGGGTGCTTCTTTCTGGAAATCTCCTCATGTCTTTTTAATCATTATAAAAAGACACATACGCTTTAACACGATTTTAGTTCATTGAAATTGACTTCTGTTTTAATCTTGTTCCCTTATTATTTACCTGTAAAGATTTTGTCTGAATATTAGTGTGTTGTTCTAGGGACCGACCGGTCAATTTTGCGGTAAATAAATTCTGTGCAAATTTATTCCAGGTTAAAATTGACATTCCATGGACTACAACATCAAAAGCTTTCATTTATAAATGTTAAGCCTCGCGGTTGGTGACACCCGCATGTCTTCGGATAATCTATAATTAAATTTTTCCCAACATACATACAACGCATCTACTGGCACGCGAACAAGTTCGTTTATTAGAGGTTTTATTTATAATCAAACTAAGTAATCCACAACTAGGTTTTGATCACACGTCATCGCATTGAAAAATAAAATAAGATGCAAAAGCTCCTAAATTCTTCCCCCAAATTCCACTCTTCGTGTCCTGCAGTCGTCGCTGACTTCTCCATACTGATAGTTCAAAGCCTTTCGGTAGTTCTGTGCTTATGGAAGCTAAGGAAAAGGGAAGATGAAGCCACGGTGATATTAAGATTAGTTTTGAATTCCAGTATAATAAATATGTAGAACAAGCGAGTACAGGAAAAAAATGACCTAAGCTACGAAGCGTAAAAATTTAATTATTTGTTTCTTTCATTCCTTTGCATGTTAAATTAATTACAGTTAGTCGGCAGGTCACCCAAGTACTATTGTTCACACTTAAATTGTTGGACAGGGTCATTTTACATGGACTTTCACAAATACAATAGGCAAACGACCTTGCCATTGTCCACATTCCCTGCACACGTCTGCATTTAAAATCGATGGAAACCAGGCCCATGTTATAGCATGTGAGAATTCAATTCCATGATGCCAGTATATGTAAAGTTTTTATATAAAGTTTTTATGTACAGTTTTTATACATTTTCCGTGGTCTTCGCTTTCTTAAAGAGATAGAGTAACACGTACACAGACTTTTTTGTAGCACACAATTCAATTAATGATTTGGGATGCTTTAAAATTTTGTGGGATTTCTATAACTTCAGAGACCACGCTTTTTCAAAACTTAAAATTCGTCGCTTTTAATTTGTTGTTTTTAACCCCCAAACACGGTTTCACGTCATATTAGACCAACTTAGATATGTAGTTGACATTCTGCAACAATAATACATGATTTTATAATGAATTCAGGTATTTGGACCTCAAATCAGGACATTTTCCAGAGCGTTTTCGACCAGCTATTGAGGTCACAGCGATTGTATTGTCTTCTCGTGTACAAGAAAATAACGCATGTTGGCGTGACCTCCTGATTGACTGATTATGATTATTAAAACGCATAAAAGTACATTCCGTGATTTTAGCACCTCCTGTTTCATTTATAGGTGAATCGATATCCTCCAAAAAGAATATATTCAACGTTTCAGTAGATTTCGATCTTACGGTTTTTGAGTTATGATCAAAGTTCACAATTGCTAATTTCTTGCGTAGCAAATCGAGGTTGTACATCCCTTCAGGTTCCTCGTTGCTTGATGGAAGGAAAGGGAAGGAGAAAGGGGTAGACGGATAATAGTATTCCATAGCATTCCATACATGCTCGTACATTATCGCACGTATCTATAAAAAGATTGCATAGTTATTGAAGTTATGGGCTCTCGCGTTACGATTCAATGTTTGTGTTACACACTGTACAACGGACGTGGGTTAAAGACACTAGGTAGACATGCAAATCACTTTTTATGGCCGCATATGAAGGACAGACGACAAGTGTTTAGATTGGCAATACATTGTTCCTATGCCTTGTGCGTGTCTCACATCCCACAGCATTTGCTAATGGGTAATAACTTTGTCAAGGATCACATAGGCTGAGCTACATATATATTCAGTAAACAGTTGTTGCTATTATTTTTTTATGAAATCGATTTTACACATTTTACTTAATGAATTTTCCCCTGATAATGGAAAGTAAAATTAACAAATGTAGCGTTGTTTCCTTTTGGATACTGTCTCTCTAAATACACTTTATACATCAATAGAATAATTAATCATTTACCTAGAAAAACAAATTCCTTCATTGTTTCTTTGGATCATTTCTGTGATGACCAAGCTTGTTCTAAGTTTTCAATTTGCTTCATACAGATACTATTTTCATTGTTGGTATTTGATTTATTTATTCGAATGCATAAGTTTTATACGAAAATATAGAGACATTTAATATTTTTTAGTTCGAGGTTACCCTCATCTTATTTTCTAAGAATAATGTCAGATAGGGACGGGTTCAAATCTCAACCACAGGCTGCTCGCCCTTTTCGCTCGGTTCATTTCGGTTCGAACTCGTTCCTATTGTTCTAAACAATGAAAGAACATTCGACCGCGATGAAACACCGTTGCGGAAGGAGATATATTCCTCAGGACTGATAGTCCACCTACAATGGTGAAGAATAGACACTCGATTCAGGTGACTCTTCACGCAACATTAGTTTCATGCTTTATTCCGCTGTCGTCTATGGGGCCCGGACTATGGCTCGAGACGGACTATATCTCCTTTTACACCCGTCCGGTCAACAACCGGTTGAGTTTTCAAGACGCCCCGTAAATAAAAGCAGACACATAGAAAGTTCAGAACCATATGTCTACTGAAATTAGTATTGAGTTTCTCCTTCATAAATTCATAAAGTTTGGAAAACCTAAAAAGGAGGGGGCGAAACCATGGTTAAATCAACGGATGCGTCGTAATCACTGTTAATGGCCGTTTGTCGCTTGCGAAAGATACGATCACACATTCTTGCTAGTACATTGCCATTATCGCACGACAGGGTGCTCGCGTAGATAGCAAAATCAGTGAGCGAATTGACGACGGATTATTTCGTGTTAATTATTTATGCGAATATTCTACCTTTTCAAAGTTGCCAATTATAACATGGCGAAGACTATAAAACGTCATTCACACTGTTTACTACTTTATTGTAGCACTTTGCTCTAACGATATTTTCTTTTTTTAAAATTCGGAGTGACGTCAAAAGAATTGTAGAGAATAGGTTAAAGTAAACTCAACAAAAAAAAATGCTGTAGAGCCTTAATGGTGTAATTGAACATAACCTAGGTCCCCACACTGTAGTTTTTAGAATGCAACACGATATAAGTTAATCGGACCCTATTCTATACTTTCTCATACATTACCTATTTCTGCATTAAAGATTATTTCAGAGCAAATAGTCAGAATTAGTTCTATTAACTATGAAAGATAATTGCCTAGACGCTATTTTGCATTTAATTGATGGCTACTTTAGCAAATACGTCTCAAAAAGGATAAAACATTTGTTAAATGCCTATAATATCATGACTGGCACTGAATATGATGGATATAAATGGCTGTCCTATTAGTAGTCAGGCTCTCCTTATGAAATGAAAGTTCTTTAACACACATCTATGACGGCACCCTACCCTATGTTTTTTTTTTTTCGCTCCATTATTTGGCACGAATGGAGCGAAAGTAACATAACACGCCATTCGTCAACCAGAAAGCGACTGCTTTTGCCGAGTTTTACGAATGGCTGTTATTTGATACATTCTCTCCATTCCGCGCAAAACCATGCAGGAACAACAATATAAAGCAGGTAATTCAATATGGGCGCAATATCAATAGGTTTGGCGTTTGATAAAAAATCCACATTAAAAAACGATATCATACCCATACACGAGTTAATTGTTGGTTCGTTCCTTTTTAGATTGTGTGTTGTGTTTATTTTTTCTAGTGTCAGTTATGAATCTCACAAAAATGTCTTACTTTTTTATTACTTTGTTATGACTTGTAGTATTATTTTCACTATATACATTTTTTTGTTTGAGAGTAATTTTTGAACTTTGACTTTTTTTTTTTTTTAATTTTTTAGGTTTTTTCTTTTTTTAAATATTTTTCATTTATTCCTTCAACTTTTGTTATCGTGTACTTAGGCTAGACTATTTTTTGTTCAGTTTGTTTTTTTTAATTTAAATTTGTCAAAATTTTAACCGACACTTTGGCTGTTGTCTTTGTATCTTTTGGTGCGTTTTTATTTATGTATTTAATTTGGTGTTTCCTGTTTATTAATTTAATCTAAGCTTCAATCATAACCATAGTAATTTTTCTAACTGTAACATTTGTGTAAAGTATATGCATGAATTTCAGTTTGTTTCATATGAAATTATGCGACGTAAATTTCATTTTTTTTTCATTTTAAAAAGACAAGAGGCCATTGCAGGAACAGCGCCCCGGTTTTTGCATTATTTGAAATGCCTATCACCTATTCGATCACACATGAAGTGAATAATTAAGTAAGCTGAATACACCGTCTTTAATGTAATAAGATGAAATTTAGTATGAATTTGATTTTTCTATCTTGCACGACAGAAAAATCAAGCATGCTTTTCTTATAGCCAATTAAAGGTGCAACGAAAGATTCACATGGTGTTCCTTAAAAAATCGACAGTACTGATTTGTGCCCTGATGTAAGGCTTTCCATCAAAAATATCCACATCTAAAAGATAATCTGACAATGTTTCTTGGGTACAAAAATTGGAAATTTAAATTTCTTATATAGCAAATACAAAATTCAGCCTATATTTTACATTGAAATATAACAATCACAATCCTCTTTTTTCGCTCTTTAAGACTTTCTTCGCAAATACAAGGTAAGCATAGTGCGGGTTGTAGTGTCCACTGTAAACGGGCCTCGACTTTTTGCCCACCCAACCAGAATCATTGTGACACGAATCCCTTCATTAGTTTGATCGTATGTAAATGGATTACCACTTCACAGGCACCATCCAATCACTGATCAATGACATGCTATGGATGAGTGATTACCCACACACTGTGTGCATGAACATTGGCAATTAGGCCTGTTTTTTACACATGTTGGAAGCCTTGTTTGAAATATCGTTTCGGATATTTTTCAGTAACGTACTGTCAACCAATTATACCACCTTATAGAAACTAAACTCTCTTAAGTGTCAGCTTCGACGAAGAGTATAGGTCTAACCGGTTGTCCATGGCGCTCTCTTGACTGCACAGAAAAAAAAATTCCAACTGGTGATTTTTTTTAACATAGTGTTAGCATTATACCTAAATACCTCTCTTTATAATTTTATACAATTTTTCTGCATGTTTCTATCATATAAAATTCACTTATGTTATTGATGAGTAATATATTCTACATTAGAGCTCTACGAAGAAAATCCCTCGAGCACTGAGTTTTCCTCCTGTCCTATGCGTTTAAGCACAGATGCGCGTTACAGGTCATATGCCTATTGAATGCACTGTGTGTGACAGTGAATAGGAAAATGGACAGTAACTGCAAGTGGATATCTAGTTAGTATCTAAAGCTATATGAAATTACTATTATGACACAATATTTGGGTGCCTCAAAATCCTCTCTTTGCACCTTTAAGTCAAGAGGCTAGTTCCTAAACAGGTTTTTCATGTTGTACTGTTAACAATTTTTTTTAAATTTGGTTTTAGGGTCAGAGTGTTCCGTGTCGTGTATGTTATAAATACAAAATGTTTCCTGTAAATTTTAAAGGGGTACGTTGAAACTCTTTCCCGCGACATTTTTAGTCGGCCACCATTAAATAAATTGAAAAAAATTCCTTAAAAACGAAATGCGGTAAAATGCATTTGAAAACCTGTATGCGAGAGTAAAGCCGACATATTTTTGGCCTATCAGGAAAAAAAACGAGACCACGCACCTTCACACTATACCAGGTTCCTATTAACCCTGGCATATCCAGGGAGAACAATACACAATTACCGCTGAAATCTTGTCCCTATATAAGCCATTAGTCGATCATTATATTCCCGAATTATGAGTCTGCCATCGCATTACTGGATATCTGGTTGTGGATACAGCCTATTTACAGATCCGCATCCTTCGGTAAATCCATAACTCCCTCAGATTCCAGATTTTGGATTCTATCCACATTCACGGTTTATTTCATTTTGGAATAACAAATCCAGATCATTATAGCAATAAATATTTACAAGGTGCAGTCCTCAAGTTGGCAATAGTGGCTTAGCTTTGTAATTCCAGATACGGTTTCCAATCCACTTTTGTAATAGCAATACACTACATACACACACAGGTGTCTGCTTGACCTTATACAGCGTGTAAATAGTTGTAACATTCGTTTTTAAATGACACATCTTGCTCTTGTTTACACCATTTAGCCGGTGGTATTTCCATCATAGCAGGATGCTACTCTAGATTATCAAAGGGTAATGAAAGTCAATGAAGAGTAATCAAAATAAATGTACATATATATCACTCTGTTAGCAAACGTGACAAACAACATCCAACCACGCCACCCCTTTATACACAATGAAATCTGCAGTACGAAATGTTGATGCGGGGGACTGAAAATTCGATCAATATTGAACCTAATACTTCATCATTATACAAATCACGATATTTGTACAAGTATTGCGTTTTAAAGATCTAATTCACACCATTCGCAAACCTTTGAATACATGATCCGGCTTCAATCGGGTAATTGAATAATCTTGTGAATGAGCAACTAACTTCAACAACACTCCATTCGTGCAAAATAATGTAGCGAAAAGCAATAGAGTGATCGCCCAGATGTGGTAAGTCGGATAATACACTCGTAACTCTCCATTCGTGGCTGAGAATGGCTTCGGGGATACGCCCCTCAGCCATTCTCAGCCACGAACGGAGACTAACTCGTGTATTATCCTTTACATAATGAGTTACATTGAATTTGGACTCACAATTAACATTTACCTAAGACTCATTTTAAGTTCAAGGTCTGGGATCACAACCAACAGGGTCAATAAGAAAGTGTACACTGGATATTTGTTTTAAAGTTCAATATGTGACTTTCAGACTTTTTGGCTTGAAACCTCCCATAGGCCCATTACATCCCGGCCATAATTTGCATTCTAATTAAATAACAAAATGTCATAGACATTGTAACTAATGTGTTTGCTATTAAGTTACAACTAGACGAACAATTGGGCACCATTTTAACACAATCCAATGGATTTGAAATTTTAGCCCCATTGTGAACTTGAAGATATTGAACTTCAACCAGCAGATAGGGCAAACTATACCTTTTTGAAACTTTTTTGAAATTTTGTTTTGTTCTTTTGACACATTCTGACCCTTTTCATATGTTGACCCCTGTGTAAACCTTGCCCCCATTCCACTGGTTTTCGGTAGGTTTCCTTATTCCAAATGTCAAATAAATGTATTACCAAATTCCGTTTAAAAACCTTGGAAATATTTTAAGGTTGCGGCACTTATTTTCTTAAAGCACCCGTCTATAACTGTTGCATAATTACTGCTACTTACTACTATCGCAGAGAACCAATGCAATGCACACACTTAATTAAAGAAAACAAAAATGAAATTGAACATGATTGAAAAAAAAAACAATATTAATGGGGCATTTCGTAAACCGTTGTTTAAATATAGTATGTGAACCTGATGTAAACTCAAGACTGAGCCAGTCTCGAAGAAATCATAATTTGAATTAGGAATTACTATCCTTTGGTGCAAACGAGCTTTTGCTCCTAACCTTCACACCTAAAACAACGTGGTCATTTTCCGGGGTCAGTAGTCAACTATGCACAATACTACGAAAAAGTGGTCAAATTGTGACCGCGAAAAGGGTCAAAGTTGTCACGTTGTTTTTAGTGTGTTAAAAACAGCACGATAAGAATTACCTGAGATTTTGGAAAGTTAAACAGGCTAATACTTTTCACAGATATCTAATAAACCTTAAACAAAATTGGACCACGATATGCACCTTAAAATAAACAAAAATACCATTGGGTGGATTACAATGAATGGATGTGTGGATGTATGGACGGATGGATAGATGGACGGATGGATAGATGGGCGGATGGATGGATGGATGGATGGATGGATAGATGGATGGATGCATGGATGGATTGATAGAAAGAGAGACCGACAGACAGACAGGTATAGAAAGATAGACCGATATACGCCTGTACATATAGGATGACAAACATATAGGAAGAAATACAGATGGTAAATAACTACTTTTTATTTAAATATGACGTTTACTGCAGGCGAGCACATCATTTGATTATAAAATTTTATCGCATTCTGAAGATAATTTATGACTTGACGAGTTTCATCACGTACTACCCGTCAGACGATAAGCATGATAAAGCCGGCAAACCGCCTCTTGCTATACCTGACAAATTGTTCCAGACCACTCACTTTAATCACTGTAATTGAAACGCCACAATTTTTATAACCGACCATCTAAACGTTATATTTCAAGAAGCTGAGCAGGAGCCCGGGGGATTGAAGATGAACGGTATGCTTGTACCTCTTGGACACTCGATATAAATTGTGGATGTTTTGCAAGGAATGGATTACAAGTGTGCGGTCATAAACCGTAATAGAATAAGAAAAGTTTGGCTAGAAACAAAGAAGGAAGGCAAATGCATTCCGTCAGTATTAAGTCAAATGTTTGCGCAAACGTGCTTTTACACAGATATACGCATGGTTTACTTCTGTCTGGGTTCGGTGATGAATTGATGATAGGTTTACAACTGCTAAGCGGTTGTTACTCGCTACCGTTAAACCCATTACTTTCATTAGTAAATCTGAGAGGAAAACAAGAGCTCCAAGCAACGTACTAAAGGATGCATTAACCTTGGGTAAAACAAATGTATATCGACTGCATAGGAAAAAGTTGTATTAGTAGTAATCTAAAACAGGATATCATTGCGAATATTGATCATTTTAATGTACGGTAGTACATGAAATACATTAATGCGTAATCGAATATATAGGCCTATAGTTACAAGAAGTGCGTTATGGCTCTGTACATTATTTTATTATACTTCGTAAGATGTCGCTAGCTTGCCACATTCAATTACAATAATACACTTTTTCATTCTGCTTTAGCCCTGCGGAAACACATAGTACAAGCCTGTTCAGTTCACCCTCTATTCGTCTAGTTCGTTTATTTTTAATGAAATGTCGGAAACATACCCTCAAAACCGCGTCTGCTCTAGGGAGTACGGTGGGAAGAAGATTTTCTGTTTTCTTTGTGCAACTGCAAAGCGGAAAGGTCATCGTACATGAATGTTGTCAGTGCCTGCGGATTACGTAAAATTAAAAGTACTAATCTAGTTTGGGGATACAATGGATTTCGCCACTAATGCTACTCTTCTGGGGTGCCTTCATAATAACTTGTCGCTGCGCTTTATTGCAGACTACATTTGTTCAGACCCTTTTGTTAATACGATATATTTGATCCGCATCTATGAAAGTAATGTCGCAAGTATGTCTTTGTCGGACTTGTTTTACTGATCTAAATAATAACTCTTAGAAGCTTTGAAACTGTTGAAAATGTTAACCGCAGAATGAACCGCTTCATCATTGCAAGTAAATTAGAAATAATTAAAAACAGGAGGAAACATATTTACACGAGATTAGGAATCAAGTAACTTTAAAGAGACATTGGCACATGTGGATGTAACTTATGATTATTGCATTGTCCAATACCTAATTCAAAATAAGTTTTTATATTTACGTCCTTAATTGTGTAATTACTGCATAGGTGCCGCTAAATACACGCTTTACGTTTTCCGTGGCATCCACATATCTTGCAAATTATATGTATACATTTTGCGTATGGAGTGCTCTCAATATTTGTCAAACGTTATGTACTTTTCTCAAAGTGGCACGTGAAAAAGGCAGAAAAACACATATCCTAAGTTATTGTAAGAGACTCTAAAGACGAAATCGGTGTGTGAATATTGTAAATGAGATATGTCCTAAATATAAGAATAACATTTTTTGACAATATCGTCGCCCACATCACATACTGTCTTATCTGACGAAACACCGTTTCCGAGAAAATTGCTATTGAAGATCTTTCGGGGAAAAACTTCTTTCATGTACAACATTTAGCAGGTGTATAATTATTTTATGGCAAATAATACTTAGAAGAGACTCTAAACTCTGTTTTAAAGTTGATTTTAATAAGATTATATCATGTTTTATACTCTAAATATGTCTCCAAAGTCATAGATCTCTATGTGAAATTCGATATTTTGATTTCTGCTCCCGATTTTGCGGATAAGACGCAGATAAGACAGTATGTGAAAATCGTTTTATGTGCAGGAGAACGCTCGCACTTTAGATAGGACGAAGATAAGACAGTATGTGAAATTCGTTCCCTGTGGAAGAGGACGCTCACACTGTTGATACGACACAGATAAGACAGTATGTGAAACACGTTTCACGTGAGGAGAACGCTTGCACGGTAGATAGGACGAAGATAAGACAGTATGTGAAATTCTGTATGCCGAATTGGCCAGATAGATCTGTATGTGAAATGCGAAATTTTTAAATAATCATAATAAGACACATAGGCCTAATTAATATCTCAATAATTAGGGCACACCCACTTCTGTAGTTTGGTGTATTTGTAGTACTCAACAATATACATCCACAGACCAAATATCTCAAAAATGTCAAAAATGTCAGATAAGACAGTATGTGATGTGGGCGACGATATGATAATTGTAAAGAGGATAATGCCGCTTCCAGCTCAAGAACACTTGTAACGAAATACAAATGAAAGGCTTGCAACCTCGGCTGTAAATAGCCAATTCTTTGAATAGAACTGTGAATTAAGTGAAGATCATTGAAATGAAATCTATGTTCAAGGATAATGTTTGCAAGTGAATGCCCGTTGCTTTGCGTTTCTTATTCGATGGTTATTTGCATTAAGAAACCGATGCATTAGCGGCTTCCTCTAAGTAATTATCGATGAATGTTTTACAAGAATCTTTATTCACCACCACATATTGTGTGATAACCTTACATCGAATAAAGCTTTTGCGTGTTTATTCTTATAACTGCATCAAATGCCTGTATTGCAGTAACCCCATGGTAAAGTGATTTTAAGAATTAAGGGAATCAATTCTGTTACATAGTGGTTATACGACACTAACCTGGCTGTCGTAAAGATACAAAAATCTTGGTTGGTCTCCTTTCTGCAGGGCATCTTGAAAAAAATTGATTTAAAAATGTCTGAAAATGTCTTATGTTAAGAAAGTGGTTGTAATTGTATAACTGACATGTTAGACTGGTATGTTTTCTCAAGTTAAATAACATTTGGACAGTAAATTGTACGGCCACTTCATTCCACGCTCATCAATTTTACTTTGGTTTGCCCACTGTCACCCGTAGGCAATTCATGATGGACGTTTTGATGGGTTGTGAGTTTAGTGCTTCGTAACTAAAGAAACCTGGTCACTATAATGTTGGAAATCTTGTAATTTCTTGTTGCTTGTTTGTGCTTGTAGTTTACTATGATTGTTTTAAATGCACTGTTTTAAATGTGAAAGAAACATGTGTTTCAAATTGTCTTTTTGAATAGACTACTATGCATAAATGAATTAATGGTATTTACTCCAAGTCTTGGGAACGTCCTGTACAGTCTTCTGCAGTCTTGCGTATAATCGGGAGCACGTTACAGCTTAAAAAAATCGTGGCGGGTTTTAGAATCGGGAAGGTCGGCTTGAACACATGAGCGGTTTGGAAGCGGTAGCCGATGACAGTGTTGTAGTCGAGTCCCTCTCATCCGAGTTCGAGTCCGAGTCCTAAGTGCTCGAGTCCGAGTCCGAGTCCTTGATAGTCCTTGAAACTGCCTGGTATTAAGTTTTAACTTGGGATCAAAGTTGACACTTACCCTCTTGAACATGGTGGGAAAATGTGTTAATAACAAGCACCTTCAGAGAGGTAAATGTTGCATTTACATAACGAAATATACAAGCAATGTCAAAAGTACTGAGTTCTTCATCACATTTGTCTTATTTCAGGGCTTGTCAACACTAAGTCTATACAGCTCGTCTCAAAAAAGTTTTCAATATTTCAAAATTTTTCAATATTATATCTCAACATAAGTAAGTTGTTTTGTACATCACATTAAAGAGAAAAGACCAGGCTTTGCCGAAAATGTCACCCAATGCAAACGAAATTGCAACCCGGAAGTCCGCACGCCGCACAACATAATACGCGCATAGGTCTAAAAGTTGATAATATTCTTGGGCGTAAAATGAAAGATTCGATTTCTTGGATCAATACTAAAACTAGAATTAACCGAAAGGTACAAAATAAATTGAATAGAGTCGATAAGTGTGGTTGGAAAGCAAGATACTTCATGTGACAGGAACCTAAAACAACGGGTATGATTGTCAATATTGATCGGCGGTAGTCGGTACTTGTCAAATTTTACAATCGATTACTTTTCTTGTTCTGATGTTTTGAGCTCAACTTTGCGCAAGTATTGGAAGTTCAATCGCCGTAAATGAAAGTTTGATAGCGAAAAAAAGTAATTTTTTAAAGGACTCGGGCCGAGTCCCGCCCATGACTCGAGTCCCGAGTGTACGAGTCCGAGTCCGAGTCCCTGGTGCCCGAGTCCGAGTCTTTCAAAATCGGGACTCGAGTCCGAGTCCGGACTCGAGTCCTACAACACTGGCCGATGAGTTGGCGCGCATCATGAGTGGTTGTGTGCAGTTGGAAAGTTGTCGGTAATGAGTCTGCTCCAAGCGGGAGAGAAGATGCAAGCCAACTGGACATGTTAAATCGGCGACTAAACTCGGCGACTACAGAAGATAAGTCGCCGACTTGCAGTTTTGACAGTAACATGTCACAACTTGTGCTGTCGTGTTAAGGTCTGCGACTGATTGGAAACTGAACAAGTGCCATGCTTGATCTTGTTCATTTTATGATGCTGTTGCCTACCGCTAGGCGATTGAGCATCTCTTGTCTTGTAAATTTTGTAAGTTTGAACAAGACGGCAGCCCATTTTGAAAACAAAATGTGGTCCTAGTGTAGTTGTGAAGATTTGGTTCCCGCGTCGTGGGTTGTCTTTTCTTTGAACGGTACCTTTCTGGCGTCAAACGACTTCTTCGACCAATCGAGGAGCAGTCTTAACAGCGACCTGTCACAACTTGTGCCTCGTTGCAAGGTCCGGCTACTGATCGGGACTGAACAAGTGACGTTGCCAATTAAAAAACATGGCTTAGATCTTGTGATTTCTCCTCTGTCCCCACTGCTAGGCGGTTCAGCATCCCTTGTCTCTTGAACGACGGGGAACGCGCAGACCTAATCATCCCCGGTCGGGATAAATATTGTAATTTTGCAATTTTGCAAACATTTTAACCAGACTGTAAGCCGATTTAATATATATATCTATATATATATATATATATATAATATAATATATATATATAATATATTATATATAATATATAATTATTCTCTCCCTTTTTCTTCCATGAATCGAAGCCTACAAAAATTTGTTTCGTGTGGCTACGCCACACTCATCAGGTTTGGACTGAAACTTCTCCACTAGCTAGGAGTTGACAAAACGCGAAGATGCGGCGAATTGTGCGCGGCGTGAAGGGGGGAAGCTTAAGCGCGTGGCATATGCCCGCAGCGACTGTGCCTGGGTGGAAATGTTTTTCATGATGCGCCTACAGATTTGTAGTAAAAAAAAAACAAATAGGCCTTATTGGCCTAAAAACGACTTTTTGCTGAAGGGAGAAACTTCTCCCGTGTCTACATTTTGCTCACAAGTTCGTTTTTCTTCTGTTTAGTGAGTTCATAGTTCACAGGGTGGCCTATGAGTATGACTGTCTCATGCAAGCACAGATTACATCTTTTTTTGATTTTGGAGTAACGGCTTACATGTTTGAGAATTCTCCAATTAATTTGAGATTGTATATTTGGTAGTCTTTCAAGCTCCAGATGTGTTTGCTCAGTTCTGTTCTGTTCCTACGCTTCATTTCTGACGAATTTGCATGTTCCGGGTACCTGTTTTGAACGGTTTTCATTTCGACCGACATATTTTCGGGAGGTTTTTTCGCGTTTCCCGTTATCCTCTCTTGTGATGGTGGGCCTTTGCTAGACAAGACATTCGCGCTGTATTTGTCCAGCTAGTGGGCAATTTGTCTTTCTCGCGGCAGTTGCAATCTGGATCTTTGGGCTTGGTGATCTTCTCATGTTCTTTGTTCAGAACATGTTTGTTATGGGATGCTATGATGGTCTTCATGTTCGGCATGCAACTATAGCTCAGTTTTATGGTGTTGCGGTTGAATATTTTCCTGAGCGCGTGCCCTTCAGGAAAGCATTCCTTAAGCAGTTGCAAAAATTTGGTACAAAACAGAGGACGATGTAGGCCTAGACAGGGATGCGGCCTAGCGGTATTCGATGAATCACCGAGAAATATCGAAATGATCAAGAAGACAATTTGTAAGGTCTTTAAAGACAATAACCTAAGGATAACCATTGAAGCAAACAAGAAAACAGTCAACTACCTTGACGTCACATTTGATCTAAGAACGGGTGCATTCGGACCATACACTAAGCCGACATAACGAACCTTTGTACGTGCACAAACATAGCAACCACCCGCCGTCAATTATCAAGGACTATTCCGGTGGATCCAACACAAGGACTTAAAAACATATCTTCAGACAAGGGCGCATTCGAAGCAGCCAAAGACCATACCAGACAGCACTCCGTAATAGCGGCTATGACCATCAGCTAATCTTCAATGAGAATCCACCCAAGAGAAACGCCAGCGCAATCGGCAGATAATATGGTATAACCCACCATACAGCGCCAACGTCGCGACCAATATAGGTGTAACTCTCACATTACGCGGTACTTTTATTCTGATCCATAAATCAGTATCTTTCAATTTCTTTATAGTTTGTTCTTCTTCACTGGTAAACGCGTTGTCCGCGTTATTCGGCCTTGGTGCACTACTCGCTGCCATGATTTCAGTTAATTTACAATGGCACACACTATAGAGCGGTATAATTGAATGAAGACCACTGAAGCGTGGATACGATAGTGTGTACACAGTATATAGAGTGTACGCTGTACACGACTCAAGTTGCTGTACTGCCCCAATACACGCTGTACAATTTTAAGGTTTACATCATAAAAAACCTCAAATTTAAAACGTTTTTTCTATCAAACAGTACCTTACATGGATCCTGATGCTGAAGGTATAGATACAGAGTTGATCTGGTCCTCTAATTTCAACCAATCCGGTGAAAAAACAAGATTTTCCTTCCCAGCGATATGATCCACGTCTGACGTTGATGACAGCATCAACACAACACAAATGTGAACGTTTGCCTGTGCTGCAAATATCCATCTCTTATTATTCTAGGGCTATGAAGGTCAAAGGTTGTTGAATGATTTCTCCCAATCTGAAATCGGTGCGCGATGACCCATTATTAGCTAACGAATAGTTAATGAAGGAAGTGAAGTTAATGAGAATCGCTGGGCCATTTTCACAAATTCCTTTTTCAAATTTGTTAATCTCACCTAAAGGTCTTGTGCCTATGTCGCGCCTGGCTAGTTTAGACTCATTCAGCACCTCTCTTTCCTTCAGGGTCAGTCTATAAACGATGGCATTGATCATGATTACTGTGCACTTAAATACGCAAGCTTTGGTACAACAGTTTTAATAGTTATCCACAATGACATAATGTTCCTCCAAAGTCATTAATCGCCTTGGAGCACCTATTTTTATATTGTATGCACCAATCACTCTACATTGTTGTATGTGTTATAGAAGGTTCAGCCATTATCCTTAGACTGGTTCCAGGGTTGACCGCCTGGGAATCTCCCTCTAGGGGGGTCGGTCTACCCTAGGGTAAAGTGTTTAAATTATTATTTGATTTTGAGTAATCCTTACGGTTAATTCACCGTAAGGAATTGTCAAGCTTTCCGGTAATTTTTTAATTTTATAGCAGGGTAGTAAATTCGCCCTAGCCAGCTTTTGCTTTGTATTTGTTTTCAATCTTGCTTATATATATATATATATATTGGTGGTATAGTTGATAGTGGCTGATACCTTTGTTTTCTGAGTAATTTTATCTGTTTACATAGTACCTCTTGCTGATTAAATCAGTAGGCCCATCTACTGTTTACTAATTTGGGTTTAGAAATTTTTACTATTAGTATCCATGAAGGAATTTTTTTCAGATTTCAAGTCCAGAATACAAATGTTGCCTCTGAAATTTCCTTGTGTGATTTTCATCCCTATTTGGTTCTTTGGCATTCGTATCTAGCTGTGTCACCCGGTCGTGCTTTTTTTGCGGCGTTTAATTGATCTCACGTGCGGTGTAAAGAGACCATGGTGCAAATTGCGATTATCTTCAGGTGCCAAAAAGGACCTGCACATTCGGCTTTTGTTTCACAGCAAGGGTCAACATCGACGTCCAACTTCCATTGGATTAACATGCAGGTAGTGTGATTATTATGTTGAAAAAAGCTCAACGAAAGAGTTTGTGCGTTCAAAAGAAATCAAAAGGTTTGCTGATTTTAAATAGCCGTTTTAGTGTGCATTCGCACAAAACCGACCATTATATTGCCAAACTAAATGATCAGTGACGTGTTCCTGTGTAAAACTTGTATAACTCGGGCTCTGGATGTCGACTTTTTGCCCATGATGCATCGGGAAAACATCGCTTCTCCGAGGCAATGTCAACATGTCAAGTGTTAGTAGTAAATCTAAAGTTTTAAATCCGGTTTTCCCCGTCAACGGGGATGGCCGAATTTACATCACATTCGCAGCAACCGTCGTTATATACTCCCTCCGTCCACTTCGCCCGATTCAAAGCATCCTCCATCCTCAACCCAACCCTCCTACTCTCCTCCTCCACTTGCTTCTTCCAAGTCTTCTTTGGACATCCCCTCCTCCTCAAAACTCCCACCTTGAACTCAAAAGCCCTTCGTAGAACATGTTCGTCATCCGTCCTCAGCATATAATCAATACTTGGCGCCAGAGGACAAAAAATAGATTTTTCTTATTTTAAGATTTTTTTTTTAATATCTGATCTGCACCCCAAAACGGTAATTATTACCAAAGATAACCTGAAGCTACTTTTCTGAGGAACATACTCTAGGTACGGATAAATACATTATAAATACATCCCTCTCTTTTGTCATGACGATGCAGTATGTTATTTGTTGTTGACCTACTTTTTCCTGATAAACTACGATGAATGATATTTGTTATTTAGCACGTTGAATTATTTACCGGATCTATCATTAATACTAGTGATAAGTAGAACTAAATAAACAAGAACCCACCGTGTGTGTGCATGTTAAATGATGTTGGCGTGTGTCATTTCATACTGGCTAACTGTGATGAAAATAACGATTTCCTTGCACATTGTACAGCTAGGGTTCTACCTAAATATTACAAAAGTAAATTTTATAGATTTGATTCGATCTCAAAAGCAAAAAATTGGGTTAAATATATTTGCATTTTTCTTTCATTTGTAACTGTTGCCTGAAGTGTTATGAAATATTAATGCATAGCTCAAAATTTATATCGAAATGTTATAACACATTTTGTTTACTCAGCACTAACGTGACTTCTCTAGGGAGCGTTCTTTCATGATGCCATTAACACACACACACACATAAACAGACATATACAAGTACGTAGTAGAATTGTTGCTTAGTATTGTATAATAATAATAATAATTATAATAATAATAATAATAAAATTAATAATAATTACCTTAGAATGACACTAAGGGAGAAATTTTAATTATGCATTAGGTTATAATGAGCTCTTATTATTATATCGTTGACAGAGTCTGCGACGCTATAGGGAAGATGAACCTAGTTGGAGTAAATTTAACATATTAACGAATATTATGCAATATTTTCATTTTTTTTATTTCCTAAAATATAAAATGCCATTATCAAAATATTGTCCAATGACGATTGGGAACTTTATTTATCATGTTGGCCTGTCTTTCTCTCTCTCTCTCTCCTTCTCTTTCTGTTCCTCTCTGCCCCTCTGTCTCGGTCTCTCTCTCTCTCTCTGTCTCCTTCTTTGTACACAGCGTGTCCACCCAAAATTAAACTCTATCATCGGGTGATCATAATTTGAAAAATATAAGATGAAATTGAAAAAAAAAATTAACTTGGAATGAAAAGTGTACTTTATTTGCTATGTTTGGTAGCAAAACCAAATGATTCACTTCACTGGGTTTTAAGAAATACACCATTTCGATAGACATATATGCCAAACTCTTTGATAGTGTTTTCTACAGAGTGACGCAATAAAATTTCAACCTGAAACATTAGCTTGTTTAAACAAAATCACAGTGAAATTCCATGTTTTGAATACTAGATTAAATCTGGAAATATTACTGATAGCACATTGGGTTGCTGAGAAAATTACAGTTTCGTAAAAAGCTTGTTTGTCCCTTTTAATGACATTACCACCGTCATGCGATTTAGTGTGTGCATGCAGGGATATAGTTATGTCCTAAAATATTTCAAGCGCACAAAGCACACTATACTGTATGACAAAATAACAATTATTGTGATGATATAGAGACACGTTTTATTTTCTCTCTGAGCAGATAATTTATTCTAGCAGTCTTACTTTTCAACTTTTTCAGCATCATAAACAAAATATTTTAACATGTATTCAAATAGAAGCAAGGGAACTAATTGCATGTACCACTAGTGGAACAAAGTGTAGCGGCTCATGGAGCACAAGTCACTTGATAAATCTGTTAAAACTATGGAAAATTAGGATATTAGGATATTGTTAGCTTCTCATTCCAGTAATTTCAAGTTGAAAGAAAGACTGATAGAATAAGATAATCTGCTCAAATAGGAAAAGGGGTGTCTCCATATCATCATATTTATTTATTTATTTATTTATTATTTTATTTATAAGGGCGTCTCTGTAAATTGGTATATTGCAATTATTGTAAATGTTTGCATATCAATTAATAATGAAATGAAGCCCGGTAGCCAGAGAATGAAATAAGCGGAGAACGCCCAAAAGTTCCAAAAAAGGGTACTTCTAAAAGTAGTTCTATTATAATTTTTGATTTTTACCGTACCTAAGAAATTAATGTTATCGTACTGTTTCCACCCTTCGTCATACGGGCCGCCTACCGTCTACGTGGCCGCCTTAGTGGAGGAAGTGTCAGAAAATCGGGAGAATATCGGGCCCACTTCTTTGACCGTCAAGACCTATTATTCGTGCTATAAGAAACGATACGCTTAACCAATACTGACAGTGGGCCTTATTAGGCTTAAAAGCATCGGAAAATAAATAAGGTGACTTCCTTCTAAAATTAATTATTTTGTTGACAGTTAGGAACCAATGCAATGAAAGCTACAGACTCCATGTGAAAGCCAATCCACCAATAAATGCAATAATGATTGATCTTAAAGCAAGCACTACAAGTATCAATCTGTTTTTGGACAAGAAACATCTTCAGATCCTTTTATAACAAAAGTTATCCTAAACCCTCCCTATTTCGCACATTAGCAGCAGTTTCTATGCCTACGAGGAAACTTGTTGCTGAGAAAAATAGAAATAAAACCAGGAATAGGAATTAAAGGGGCCGAGGTAATAACTTTTGCAATTTTTCGAACGATTTAAATTATTGCATTTCAAATACATGGTTTAGGCTAAAATTAAAGGAAATATATTTTACATACGATACCTCGATCTAGATTGGGCATTTTTTGTTCACAGAAATATGTAACCGATTTAGTTGTTTCAGAAAAAAAAATAGGGTTTTTCCAATGGGCAAATAAAGTGCTAACTTTTTTTAAAATTCAATTTACAAAGGTTTAAGTAGAGTAAATAAAACTTATATAAGTTACTCACCAAACTGAAACCGAAAAGAATCTAAATACTTTTTCTTTTGGTCAGATCCTTCATGCCAATAACCAATCCAATAATATTGCGCACTCTTGTACATTGTGGCACGATTTGTCAGATTCTCATTTTGACGTTATTTGACAGAAAAAGCAACTATTTTCTCTAATTGCTCATTACCCGGGACGTGGTTCAATATGGTAGATGTTGATATTGAAAATGGCCGCCTCGTGCCATTACAAATGTGTATGTCTGTATGTTTTCAATATGTTGCCTACTTGCTATCTCATCTTCGGTAACTTTTCCTTACAATATTTCCTTCCCGCAAAACTGCATGTTTTTCCTTCATGTTGACATAGTCTGTGCTCATGGTGGTGCTAGTTTCTAGCCTGTTAAAATCATGCTGCCCAATCCATCAGCTGGGAGTCCAGTAACCAAGTTTTCATCTTTCTTGAATGGTACCCACATACCATCTTCAGTTTTTAAAAATGGCTTACCCAGTAGTTTTCAGTCACGTTTCATCTCTTCCATGGTCTTGTGTTGTCTTTCCACTTTGAGTATTCTCTTCCAAAACTGTGCTTTACAACAACATTTAGTTAAAGACACCGAGAGATAAAGAACAAGAAAATGGTGAGAATACGAAGTAAACGAAGAAGACGGTGTGTAGAAGAATAAGAAAAGATCATTCAGACACGTATACATTTGACCTTGTCCTCGATCTTCTCTGGCTTTGGCGTGTACTCCATTTGAATAACAGGCCAGAGTGCGAGAGTAGGTAGATGACTTTATCTTTAAAGGAATGTTGTGTTTCGATTACAGCAAATAAAAGGCGGAATATCATAAATGAATTTTAATCTATTTATGTCAAGTTTTGCGACTTACGTAATGTTACAAATAAGAATAACTTTGGCAAATTCAATTTTAATTATCCAGACACATTTGAACGAGGGAGTTAATAAGATAATGAAATCCTAATTTTCGAAATTTCAATAATAGATTTGAAAAAAAACATGAATCCCTTTGTGCGGTAAGCCGTAAGCAAATGTCTTATTCGTGGTCTATTCGCATTAATGTATTTGCGCAGTGCTTGTGAACGCCACTCACAGTCAATTACGTAACCTTTGTATTAGCTTTATTACACTCTTCTATCTCAGGTCAATTACATGCAAGGAACAACGCTAAAATGGCTCACTAGTGAAGGGTTATAAGTCCTTGAAGTCCATGTTGATATACGTAACAACAACTGGCCTGATTTTATTTCAGAGAAGTACCCTGTGGGTGTACGAAAGCCGGATTTCAGGTGTTAATGTGTTCCGGAACTGGGATTATCTGATAATGATAAAAACACTTTAAAGGTGCTTGATCTGAGATCCAGGCACTTGCAATCCACCCCCTCAAGTACCGTGCGAAACAAACTTGCGATTTCGATGCTAGACACGATAATGCAATGTTTAGCCAGCCCGATTCAATAACTGTCTAATATTTATGGTTAACCCACTCAAGGCCGGTTTTTTGATTTATATCTTGGGAAGGAAATGGATTGAGGGCTCCAATTTCAGGACGACAATGAAGAAAAATACGCCTTTCATCTGATATCAAATCGATAGTCGACTTCGGTAAATAAGGGGGGTCCCAAAGAAGATCGGACACGCCCCTTTAAGTGTTCGTGGGATACTTTGGCATTTGGATTACACGAATGCTTAAGAAATTATATTTGTGTATTTAGCATTTTTTTTAATATTGTACACATATTTTTGAAAATGGCCACTTTTTCTTCAAACCTACATGATGCCTAGCTAGTACGAGTAGGATTTACATACATAACAACATCTAATTTATCCTCCCAGTGCGTGTACAACCAAAGCTGTGATACTTAGTCACATACTTCATTGGCAGACGCGGCCGACACTGGCCTGTAGAACATGCTCTGCTTGATGCTTTCTAACGCATACAGATACTCAAATAATGTCCCCTGGTTAGTCCAGTACCTTATACCATAAGATATGACATGATGTTTATGTTAATTTGAGATGCATAAGATAAACTAAACACAAGATAAAATTCCATAAAACTGTTTTTTCGAAGTCCTTTAGTTATATCTATGGGGTGTTATTGTGGTAAAGCATTATTTATAAGATAAATTTCTAACTTTTGTATAATTTGAAAGAGTGAAATTTAATTGTTAGGCCTATTAATCGTCTTTTAAAATCCAGAACTGCCTCAGCTTACAGCGCCTTTCAAGAACATGTATAGGCAGCGTTCAACCAATGAGATAAGTAATAAGATGAATTAGTAAAGGCATTACTAAATGTCTTTTGCCTTTGCCAGAGAAATTTTACAAAGCACTTACAAAATTGTTAGTGTAGGACGTTTTTGTCTTCAAAATACGAGATAGAAAACAAAGTCATCGGGAATGAGTAAAAGTATTCAAACGAGTCAGTCGTGTAATTCCACTAAAGGAATTCTACACGAGTCACGTTTTTGCACCCCTCTTTACTCCAACAGCACCATCTGAAAACTATGGGACTTCCTGTCTGAACTATGATGAGCAAATGATATACAATCGTAGTACATGGCTGGTCTGTTTAGATTTGCTTCTCATGTTAACTCGACTCCCGGGTGCAAAGAACGAAATCGGATCGCTCCCTGTTTGACCACGTAAAAGATAGCAATCAATATATGCGAGCAGAGAGGTACTGATTAAAAAGCTCCCTCGTGTGGAAATGTCTTCTTGCTGGAATACATTCATTACATAACGGTGTATTATTGATGGAATATAGACACGAGTCAGTATTTTAGTTAGGGAAAGCCACAGCATAATAACAGGGCAGGGTAAATCATAAGAACAGGAATTCGGAAATCATCCTACTACTAATAATAATACAGGCTACTAATGCGAGTTCAAAACATCGCCTGGAAGAAACGTCCTACCAAATATCAGATCTGGATCTGGATCTCGATCATTGATGCTCCAACAAGGTAGGTTCCTGCATCATTAAAGCTTGAATTGGGCTGAAAGCCCAGTTTTAAAAGCAACAGTACCCAGAGAAAACCTGCAGGAGAGGGCTTAAACTGGAAACTAAAGTGCATGTAAAGACTTGGACCGACAGAGGATCGAACCTGACCTAAGGTTCTATTCCCTATTAAATATTTTGGCACAGAGGAAGCACAGTTCGCGGTCATTGCTTTCGAGCCAAGGACCAGTTACATAGGACTTCTGTGGAGTCTTCCATGTCCACGTAGAGGTAGCAGACCCCTAACCTCTGAATGATATGCGAGACACTGCTTTTTTCATTGAAGAAGTGGAAACAGCAAGTGCGGGATAAATACGTTTGCAAAGAAGTGTTTCACGGATCTTGATGGAAACCGAATGATGATGATAAAATAAATAATGACAATGAATAACATTTTGTTCATCGTTGTAGTATCGTTGTGAGAAAAACAAAACAAACGAACGGAACAACACCCTGGTATCAAAGTAAAGGACTCAGAACAACAGGTTTTCTTTCTTTAAATCAACGTTCATAGCCCAATTACTTTTGTTTCGTGTTTCAGGTCAAATTTTCAAGAAAGACAAGTATTAAATGAAAACTATAAAACGCTCAAACATCAAACGATCAAACAAGACAACATTTTGTTCAGGAAACCTTGCTCACACTGTGCATATTTACATCATATTGTTGAAGCCTTTTGCTATACCTTATACTAATCTGGTCGGAATGCTCATAGTTACAACCCATAATTATGGTCCGAAATGCTAATAAATTTAGTTACACTGTATGGTCCGATGTCCTCGTGTTGCACGCGCTGACTAACATCAAAGACAAACACTATTCATAATCACTTGATTCTGCAACGGTTTTTGTGCCCTATTTTCTTCCTTTCCTTCCTTCGTAAACCACCACTGATTTTTCTTTGAAATCCCCCTTATGTGGTTTTGGGTGTACACGTAATGTATTGTAATTCCTAATACGTCCATTTGATTATTTTTCATGTTTTTTACACTGATCAAATGCTTTTAAAAGGCAGCGATTACATGCTATTGACTTGCATCCTACTCAGTTACCTCCTAAAGAAGCATTCTCTTTATGTGAATTAATACTAGTAGTTGTGCGACTTGTGTCAAAAAGCGTTACTTATGGGTGGTACACACTTCACTCAATATCAGAGGTTAAGGTACGTGTAGGAATCCCTGAACGGTTTGCTGCCAAGAATGATATCTATCCTCCACAGGTAACGCCAACAGCATGTTATAACTGTTTGCATGAAATTCTTCAAATTGACAACCAACATTAGTCGCTTTTTATTCATTGTGATATTACGATACCCTAGTCTTTTGCGTACGTTGACCTCATTTTACGTAGCTTTTGATTTTTTTTCATTTAGCTCAAGGGAGCATGCAGCTAGGCAGAAACAAAAAAAATCCAAAGCTTTGTAGAGATGCAGGCGTTCCGTTTTGGTATTTCAAATTCCTCTTATTCTTTTAAGGGAAGATACACCATTCCTCGGTATAACTTTTCCCATCTAATCCACAAAATAATATTCTCCCTATCTACAATTTATTACAGGGGCCTTATACCCAACAATCAAAAATTTAAAATATTAACTGGTATTAATTTAAGGAATTTAATGAATGTACACTTTAAGGTGTAATAATTGATGATACGTTGTCATGGAACCACCAATTGCTAGCAAGTTCCGTAAAAAATCCCTTAAAGGTATGTTTCATGTTGAGAAATGGAAATCTAACTCCATTTCCTGTTAAAAATATTTAAATAATGTTTATAATGCACTTGTTCTTTCTCACTTAGAGTATTGCAATGTATAGTGATGGGGTAACTGTGGGGTCTCTATGTAAATAAGCTTCAAATTATTCAAAATAGAGCCGCTCGTATTATATGTGGTGTTCCATGGGATACTTCCAGTGCCACTGTTCTTGATCAGCTTGATTGGAAGCCTCTTCACATAGGCATCAACATAATACTTCAATTTGGATATACACAATTTTAAACAATTTAAGCACCTCCTTACCTTCTTACTGTTTCATCATTGTCTAAAAATAATACAATTTTCTGCAGAGTAAAAAATACGTTTTCATTCCACAACCAAAACTAATTAGCAAAACGTAAGCTTATCATATAGAGGTGCAATCCATTTGGAATAATCTTGATGATAGGGTAAGAAATTCCCACAATTTGTCTACTTTTAGAATAAGCTAAGAGGGTTTCTTTTTAAATCTCTGCGTGGCTTCTTTGCAGGTTTAATTCAATTACTGTAAATATGGTGTATTAAATAGTGTCTGTTATATCTTGTTATCATACATGTTATATTGATTTTTGTCCACGGCCCCAAGGAAGAACAGCCGTTGTGTTGAAGTGTCTTCCGTGGGTAACTAAAGTTGAATGGAATGAAAAAGTCCCTTTGTTTTTCATGAGCTTTCCACAGGAACATAATTAATTAATTGCCCTAAACTTTAAAATAAAAAAACAATCGTTTTTCGACGCCGTCTTACACACCATTACATGGTAGCGGCAACATCGTGGACTTATGCAATAATGCCTCAACATTTTTGGAGGAGAACCGGAATATCCATTTTTTGATCTAACCACCTCTAATGTGAAGTAGTAACTATTATCTATGTCAGTTCAGAGCCAGTTTTTTTTATTTTTTTATCCTTTATATTGTGTCACTCCAGTATGAATGGTTTTGGTATTTTGAAAATCAGAAATATGAAAGCTCACAGGGTAGAGATGATGTACAGTAGCCAACCACCCGGCGTGAGATCGACGTAGAGATCAGGACAGCATACTAAATATGCAAACATGTATCATGTGAAATAATGCGAAAGGTACTTCTGGAAGAAAATCGGCCAATCTGATCAATAGCAGATGTTTGTGCTTGTTGACTCTTTTGTATCACATCATTCCTTAAGTTGCTTCCTCCATCGGATAACCACCTCGTTGGGAATATTTATAATTAAGCTGGGGAAGATAATGAAAAGGTTATGGGGGTGAACTGATAATTTGGAGCGGAAATGGCTTATCGAGCCACAAAAAAGAAACTTTTACCTTGTTCGGTCAAATTTGGGGCTCAGTCAAAGAAGCCCCAAAACCTAACGGCCCACTCGGTTGATAAAGTCGAAATTTGATCCTTGAATAAAGTTAAATTAACGCTAGACATTCCAACTATACTTCACGCCAAAAAAACAAACAAACAAACAAACCAAACAACAACAGAACGTGAAACATTTAATTTTTCATTATATGGAACAGAGGGCACAGCACTTTGATGTAGTTACGGAAGGCCAACTACAAGAGGCGATCCTTTGTGGTAACACTATAGTGAGTCGAACACCAATCCGTTGTATCCTTGAGCAGGAACTTGTAAATTACCTTGTTAACAGAATACACTGGGATGCGAAACATCCTCGCTCTGCAGCCCAGAAAACACAAAACGTTTCAAAAACGTTCGAAATTGGTTTGAAAAAATGGTTTTGCCGTTTTGAAAACGTTTTTAAAAAACGTTTTTAAAACGCTTCCGAAAACACTCCGGTTACCGATCTTCGCGGGAATATGTTTGCTGAACGTTACAAAACCGTTTTCCACGTTTGCCTACATTCATGTAAAAATCTGTATTAGTTAACGTTTATAATACGGTTATAAAACTTTTCTCCGACTCCGATTTTCGAGATTTTTTTTCAATGTCAACAATCGTTTTATTCATACCGTCGCATCGTAATTCACCACCGCTCGCCCTGCTGCCGTGCCGCTGCAGTCGTATTGTCATCGTCGTTACAATGCCATCGTGTCGTTGTTCCTTGAGAAAGTTCTTATTTTCATCAAAACAACAACACATTCTCATTGTATAGGCATGCAGTACAAAAAGTATTAAAGATAGAACCCAGGTTCACCAAATACGGGGATATGACGGAGTCGTATCGTCACGTGACGAAATGGCATAACGGAATCGTTGACCCCGGGTCCTTGACAAGCTAGCCTCAGCATTTTAGAATTTGAAGATTCGCATCGCAAGTGAAATGAAATGGCTTTAATTTCGGTTTTCAATTTCCACCCTGTTCCTGGAAAGTTGGATATTATACCTAACCAACAGCGTAAGTCCACATTTTTAAATCATTGATTTACCAGAATTAATTTCACGTATAGTGTCTGTATATTCAACAGAAACGCCAACTCAACCAGCTACGTTACACCG